>JAQGAK010000214.1:0-115098 GCA_034696945.1 Lipothrix lubbocki
ATAAAATAAATAAATAATAATAAAATAAATAAATAATGTTATTGTCAAATAAAAATTATGTTTTCATAATAAGCCAAAGCGTCGAACAAGAGCGATGCGGCATCTTGTAAACAACGATTGCACATTGGGGGAATCTTTGGCGGGCGGGAAATGTAGACTTTCCATGCGGCATTTCAATTTCCAATTGCAAATCCAAACTCGAATAAATATTTATCCTTAAAATTGCATCATTCACTTTTTAAACAAGTTTAGTAGCATTTAAATATTCAAACACATATTATATTTAATTTATAAAAATTCATAATTTTTTCCATTACATTATTGCCTGGTCCTGGTGTCCTAATCATAAAGAAGAATTTAGAGATTAGTGAAGTAAATAAACAGAGAGAATTCTAAAAACATATTTCTGTTTGCAGAATATGTTTATAATAATTGTGTGTGCTTTGAGTATTAATGCGGTTATTAATTTTGATGTTAATTTGTAGATGTTGTTTATTTTAAGGACGTAGTATAGTAGTTTCGTAGTATTGGATGGGGTGTAGTTCATACTAATTTAATTACAAAATATACTAACATTATGTGTTAGTATTTAATATTATTAATTTGTTAACACTGTCCAAAACATTAGGTTGGTAGACCTTCCAGATCATGAAGCGTTTACTGGTATTATGTTGTGACAGTAAATATAAAGTTTTGAATTTTACTGCTTGGATCAGCAAAGAGCGATTCAGATTGATTGAACGTTCTAGCAAATTTGTGTGGACACTCATCCAATAATTGGTAATAATAGATTTTGTAAGTAGTTAATTTTGAAATAAAGTTATTTAAGTGTGTGCAATGCATGTATGGCTACTAAATGTTGCTTTATTTAATTTATATTTTAGTTGTGGAAATAATTGTTGTGTTATATAATATCTGATCGTATATCGTATCTTACTCGTACTCCTTTGGGTCTATTTTGTGTAAATTTTGTGTGAAATATCGGTCTTGTACCATGAAAATTAATAATAGCGAAATTTAATTCCTTTGCAGAACGACTGAAGAATGGAAGCAATAATGAATTTATCTAAAAAATGAAGACTACGGCTGTGTATGATGTCTGATATCTCTTCTTTAATGGTAATGTTTTATCTTGGTAAGTATGATGTACTTATTAAGTGTATTATCCAAGTTTATTACGAGGTTAAATTGATGAATATAGGTTTAATAATGTTTACTTCAATATGTGTGTAAGGTTAAATAATTTTTTATTGCGTTTACTCTTGCCAGAACGATGATGTTAGGAAGATTCCCGTTTCCAAGATCAGTTTCAAAGTTTTTAGTGAAAAATCTCTACGAATTGAAGATCTCTCGCGCGACCAGTTCCAGTCCTGTAGGACTATTTGAAGAGCTAGAAGTAGTCGATAGCACCAAGACGAAAAAACCTCGTGCCTCTAAAAAGGAGGTTAAACCGGAATCATCTTCGGACGAAGGAAAGTCTCAGGTCTTGAAATCCATTAAGCGTAATTTATCTGCAGAAACTTTGTCGTTATTGCCAAAAAGGGTGAAGCAACTGCAGTCAAAAGTTCCAGATAGTGGTTATTTAATCGATCAGAGTGCAGGTGAAATCATAAAAGAATTGCTGAACGAAGAAAAGCTTGATACTGACGGTACAGCTATCGAAATCAATCCCGGTCCTGGAGTCCTGACCGAAAATCTCTTACAACTTGGCTTCAAACATTTGACCTGTTTTGAAGAAAATCCTGGTTTAGCACAACATTTACAGACTAATTTTGGGCCTAAAGTCAAGATAATTGAGAACAGATTCTTATTCCTTAGTGACTTACAATATAGAGATAAATTTAGCGGAGAGAGTCGGGTTGAAAACTTAATTCGTGAAATTAAAGCATCACCTACAAGTAACAAATTATATTTTTTTGGTGTCACGCCCTCCTTGAAAACTCTTATATTTTTCATTTTGTCTCTTGCAAGTCACAGTATATTTTATGATCCAGCGTTTGGTTGGGAACCTCCTACATTGTACTTTATAGTTAGTCCGCGTTGTTACGCGGTGCTAACTGCGCCTCCAAAGGAAAGGTTTTACTGCTACAGGACCTTTTCTGTCCTTTCTCAATCATTTTTTAAAGTTACACTACTTAAAGAATTAGACAGGCGGGTGTTTGTTCCCTTGGAAACTTATGACCGTAATGCACAGGGTGATATTCGTGGCAAATGGTGTTTTCTGAATCCAGATATTGCTTACTTTATTCGTGTTGAACTGAATCAGGAAGTTCTTGCAAAATTTGAACCTGAGCACTTGTTGAGCTATCTGTTCTTCATCAAGTCCAATTTATTCCGAAGAAACAATTCAGTCCTTGGTTCCCTAGAAAGACTTGTACCTAATTGTGGTCCAAAATTGATTCGTGGCGGCTTAAATTTCTACACGAAGTTTGGAGACTTGTCACCTACGGAACTTGTGGATTTGTATTTGCAATTCATGTCTTGGCCGGAATCACAAGATTCTGCATTCACAGACGCCTACGATAAATTTTGCCAGAAAGTGTATTTCCCTCAGTTCGGCGACGGCCCGGTTGATAAATCTGAGTTGCTCGAACAGAAACGGAATATAGCACTTTTGAAACACCAAGAAGAACTCGAGTTTTGAAAATACAGAAAATTTAACTGCCAATAGCAGTGACCATAAACACCACGTTTAGTATACATCTTTGAATTCCCACACAAGAGAGAAAAAATCATCATGAGTTTAAAAAAGAATCCTTACGATAGTGATGGGGACGAAATGGCAACGGAGTATGAAAAATTTTATCCACAAAAGGTAATCAAGGAGCCGAAACCACCAACTATGAGTAAATCATATCTATGTGCTCCTATTAAAAAGCTTGAGGTCAGTTTTTTTAATTATTTAAAATAGTACACATTTCTTATACCAGTGTTAATATTTTGTTATTTTAAGAGTTTTGTATTAATCACAAATGATTTTGTTTCTCCTTCAGGAAAAATGGAAGCTCGTTCCAGCATTTTTGGAAACGAAGGGTTTAGTAAAGCAGCATATAGACTCTTTCAATTACTTCATTAATGTAGAAATTAAAAAAATTGTAATGGCAAATTCAAAAATAGTGTCAGATGTGGATCCTTCATTTTATCTCAAGTGAGTGCACCAAAGACTTTGTTTTGGGAGAGAATAAGCATAATATAATTATTATAACCGAGATGAAAATGTACCCTACAATATGCAATCTGAACTATTCAGGTACACTAACGTCCGAGTGGGAATTCCTGATGTGGAAGAAGGCTTCAATATGACCAGAAATTCCACACCCCACGAATGTCGACTTCGCGATATTACCTATTCTGCACCAATAACTGTTGATATTGAATATATTCGGGGTACTCAACGTGTCCTCAGAAACGATTTGCCTATAGGAAGGTATTGGTTTAAAAAATAAAATAACTGCAGTTCGGCTTTTTGTTTTTGCTTAAAGCAAATTATGGCTGATAATGAGTATTAATTCATCTGTTTAGAATGCCTATAATGCTCAGAAGTTCCAACTGTGTCCTGCATCGAAAAACTCCTGCGGAGCTTGCCAAACTCAATGAATGCTGCTATGATCCTGGGGGCTATTTTATTATAAAAGGAAGTGAAAAGGTAAATATTTTAAGTAACAATGAAAAGCAATCATTTGATAATAGTTTTGCGTTTTCAAACATATTGACACTTTACTTTTCCAGGTTATTTTAATTCAAGAACAGCTTTCAAAGAACAGGATGATTGTAGAGGATGACCGTAAAGGTGGGGTCATGTGTCAAGTTACTAGTAGTACTCATGAGAAGAAATCTCGCACCAACATTTACGTCAAACATGGAAAGTACCTTTTAAAGCACAATGCACTGCAGGATGTAAGTTTTCTGATCACATACTTTCAGTACTCGTAATTAGCAACCATGTCTTGTGTAAAAAAAGGTTTTAATTAGGTGTGATTAAATTAATACTTCTTGGTTGTAGGACGTTCTGGTTACTATTGTACTGCGAGCAATGGGCATTGAAAGTGACCAAGAGATGCTGCAATTAATTGGAACCGAGGACGAAATAATTTCAGCCATGATGGTTTCAATTGAAGAGTGTCATAAAGCAAATGTTTATACCCAGAAACAAGCAATAAAATATTTAAGCTCCAGAGTGAAGCAGAAAAAGTTCTTCCAGCTCTCTGCTTCTGCGAGGAAAAAGTCTCCAGAGGACGAAGTACGGGACCTATTGGCTACCACTATTTTGGCGCACATACCGGTTAGAACAATATTTAACATCTAAGACAAAAAGTCGTTATTTATTTTTTATGTATTTATAAGTTGTAAATTCATGCAAAATTGAGTGTACGTACAACAGTTGTTGGTGGTCGACGATCTCTATATGAAACGTTGACCGGTATGATGTTGTTAAATAGTTAAAATAGCCACATGGTTTCAGTATAGAGCACTCGGTGGTCGGGTGTTCTAATGAAACAGTGGACAGCCATGATCAATGTTGTTGAATTAAATCGTGGTAGTTTTATAAGTATATGAACTTCAAATTACATGTGATTATTATTTGAATACCATAACATGTATTTTTTCAGGTCCAAAATTTTAACTTTAGACTGAAGGCTATCTACACTTGCCAAATGGTTCGAAAAATAATCATGGCTCAAAAGGATCCTTCCATGATAGATGACAGAGACTATTATGGAACAAAGCGAATGGAATTAGCTGGGTCCTTGTTATCGTTGCTTTTTGAGGATTTGTTCAAAAAATTTAACATGGAGGTAGAAGTTGTGAATTGCTTATATTACCAGATAATACAAAATCAATAAAATTAGAATAATACTATATGTTTAGTTCCATTTACCTATGTCGACTTATGCTATCATGTAAAATACTGTAATTTAATGCCATTCCAATGCTGTAATGTTATTAATTCGTTACAGTTGAAACTCATCGCGGACAAAAACCTTCCCAAGTTAAAAGCATCAGTTTTTGACGTCGTGATGCACATGAGACAAGACCAAATAACAAACGGCTTGGATGCGGCGATTTCAAGTGTATGTGTACTTTTTTTAAGTAATTGAGCAGTAGTTACACTGGCATTATATATGTTTATTCCTAGTCACGCAATATATTTGAATTTACATGTCTCCTAATATTGACAATTAGGGCAACTGGACAATAAAACGTTTCAAGATGGAGCGTCATGGAGTCACCCAAGTTTTGTCCCGACTGTCATATATTTCTGCGTTGGGCATGATGACACGTGTCAATTCTCAGTTTGAAAAAACACGTAAAGTTTCTGGTCCTCGTTCTCTTCAGTCATCACAATGGGGAATGATGTGCCCATCAGATACACCTGAGGGGGAGGTTAGTCGATGCGTTATAACGAATGTACCTATAGGAAAATATTGTCCTCATAGTCTTAATTTCTTAATAATTTAGTCAATTTTATAAAAAATTTCAGTCTTGCGGTTTGGTTAAAAATCTGGCTCTGATGGCACACATTACAACAGAAGTAGACGAAGGGCATATTCTTCGATTAATGTACAACATTGGCGTTGAAGATATCATGCTTCTCTGTGGAGAAGAACTTCATGAACGGCACAATTTTGTTATTTACCTGAATGGTGGTATTGTTGGTATTATTAGGGGCTACATGAAATTTATAGAGAGATTTAAGAAATTTCGACGCTTAGGCTATGTGTCTGGAATGGTATCCATTTATCCAGATTTGAAACAGAGGGCGATACATGTGAGTTCTGATGGTGGTCGACTCTGTCGTCCTTATATTATCGTTGAAAATGGAGTATCGAAATTAACCCAAAGACATATTGAAGAACTGAAAACTGGTCTACGGACATTCGAAGACTTCCTCTGTGAAGGCATCATTGAATATTTAGATGTAAATGAAGAAAACGATAGTAATATAGCCTTATATGAAGATAGAATAGATCCTGGACGAACAACTCATCTGGAAATTGAGCCATTTACTCTATTAGGAGCTTGTGTCGGCCTTGTTCCCTTTCCACATCACAATCAAAGTCCACGTAATACTTACCAATGTGCTATGGGCAAGCAAGCCATGGGTACAATTGCGATGAATCAAAAGAACCGAATTGATACACTTATGTACAATCTAGTTTATCCCCAGAAACCGATGGTGAAATCCCGAACATTAGATTTTATCAACTTCAATGATTTGCCTGCTGGACAAAATGCAATTATTTGTGTTATGAGCTATAGTGGCTACGATATTGAGGATGCGCTAATTCTCAATAAGGCATCTGTAGATAGGGGCTACGGTCGGTGTTTAGTGTATCGAAATGCTAAGTGTGTGTTAAAACGTTATGCAAACCAAACGACGGATCGAATTATGGGACCTATGATTGATGCTGTGAAGAAAGAGCCTATCTTCAAACACTCCAATCTAGATATGGACGGTATTGCTTATCCAGGATCTCGGATAGAAAATAAACAGGTCAGTATTATTTTATCAGTTTTTTTGCCTTGCGATTTTATTGTTGTACGCTGATTATTAGTTATTACGTAAATTTAGTGAGTTAATTTATTAAATTGCGCAAGTTACTTTCCTATCTTCTGTAGAATAAAAATTTCAGTGCAACGATTATACACGTAGTAATTTATTATAATTTTAAAAGTCTCTATAATGCAATGTTGAAGCAAGTTGACTAGTGTACACATCTTGATAAAAAATAATTTATCCAAGAAATCTCTTGCTTCCAAATTATCAGTTAAGACACAGAGTCTAAATGATTCAGGTAAATATCATTTAGATTTAAGCATCTTAAAACAGTAACATTCGAGATGTTCTAGATATATGGAAAGTAACCCAAAAATTTGGATTATGCTCTATAGTATAAAGATTGATGCTGGAAGGCATGACATATTCAAGAGTCGTATCCTTTTTTCTTTCTAAAAAGGTTTTGGTTAACAAGCAAACGCCGACCGTGACACAGAATACAGTTTCGGAGGACGATGTTCGTAAGCAGTCGGAATTCAAAGAAGTGCCAATAACGTACAAGGGTGCCGTACCGTCCTATGTAGAAAAAGTCATGCTGTCTTCGAATAGTGAAGAAGCACATATCTTTAAATTACTTTTACGACAAACGCGCCGCCCTGAACTTGGGGACAAGTTTAGTAGTCGGCATGGACAAAAGGGTGTAACAGGTATATATGAGATTTATGGGTTTTAGTAAAGGATGACTATTTTGGAGAACTATTATCCTTTTTTAAAATTTAATTTGGAGAACATTTACCCTCAAGAAAATTAAATCTCCAGAAACGGATTTCGCCAGTACCTTTTTCAAATGTAATTTTATTTGACTGTAGGACTGATAGTCAATCAAGAAGACTTGCCATTTAGTGATAGCGGTATTATTCCGGATGTAGTCATGAACCCACATGGTTTCCCTTCTCGGATGACAGTAGGTAAACTAATTGAGCTATTGGCGGGCAAAGCTGGAGTATTGGATGGTTGTCAACATTATGGAACTGGTTAGAAATAATTTTGTGGAATGATTTCTTTGAAGAAATACAGCTTGAATTTGAGCTAAGTTTGTACTGCAACTGTGTGATGTCATGAAAGCGAGCAATATTATTAATACAGTACATTAGTATAAGTTTTGCATTGTGATTTGCTTTTATAGCCTTCGGAGGATCAAAGGTTGACGACGTCTGTGAGGACTTGGCTCGTCATGGATTCAATTACCAGGGAAAAGACTTTTTTTATTCTGGAATAACTGGGGAAGCATTCACAGGCTACATTTATTCCGGACCAGTTTACTATCAAAAGTTAAAGCACATGGTGATGGATAAAATGCATGCTCGTGCTAGAGGACCTCGGGCTGTTTTAACACGACAACCGACGGAAGGACGCTCAAGGGAAGGAGGATTACGTCTAGGAGAAATGGAGAGAGATTGTTTAATCGGTTATGGTGCTTCTATGCTTTTACTGGAAAGACTCATGTTATCTTCGGATGTTTTCAAGGTGGATGTGTGCAATTCATGCGGAATCATGGGCTACAGTGGATGGTACGTCTTCTTTTACTTTATCTTTCCTGGTTGTTACTTTTTTTATTCGACGTTTTTTATAGTGTAAAAACGCTGATGTAGGTACATCATTGTTCAGTTTTAAAAGTGTTTCTTGTTTTTAAAATGAATGCAGGTGCCACGGTTGTAAATCGAGCAATAATATGATCTCCATTAATATTCCCTATGCATGCAAACTCCTCTTCCAAGAACTGCAGTCCATGAATATCATCCCAAGAATGCAGCTGACGAAGTTAGGCATGAAACAATTTGCATAACTACCATCACGATGATAATAGTGTATCTCTGCCTATACGTATGTATTTTGAGTCTAAATTATTTTTCATGTTTAAATAATTACTGGATGTTAGAAATTAAAAATACTAGTATGCCCTAGTCTTTCTATACACATTTAGGTACTCTGGATGAGTAATGTAAAAAGTAAATAAAAGTTTATTATATAGTACGTACTTTAATAAATACATTTTTAATGTCATCGCATTCAAGGCTCACTTATTTCCACAAATCTTCATATTAAAGAGCATTGGTAACTACTGCATTCAACTACTGTTGCAACTTTAATGAACTTTAACTGTCAAAAGCAGTTGGTTGGAGGTTCTTTCCTGTATACAAATGACCATCATATTGGTAGTTAAACTGTGGGATATTATCCATGATTCAAGTTTAGTAGTTTGCTATGATGTAATGATAGCAATAATGTAAGATTTCGTGGTGTTGGAAAGTCCTTTCCATATGCATGGACGCTTATGCACAATGACACAATCTCTTTTAGCATAAGGTATACAATGATGATGAATAAAGCTTGAAAAGATGAAAGAATTGAATGTATAAAATTGAACCTGTCACCCCTGGTTGAAGGATAGTAAGAACACATGGGAAGTTAGAATTTTACTTGAATGGACCTTGCCAATCGTCATTGTCCGTGTAACATCCAAAGTCTTATTATTATTGTCAGGATCGAGCATTGTATAACACCAAATACAAGAAGAAAAATTGGTTGACGGTCCGAAACTTTTCAGTGACAGGTACTGCAGTATGTATATGCATATGCAGTTATGGTTCTTGTAGTGTGCTTTGCTTTATTTCATCCTTCGGTCGGGCTATACACCACTACTACCTTTGGGGTCATATGTATTCCATAACAAATACTGGTCAACTTCTTTCCTCTGCGCGTTGACAAAGCTTAGGCTTGACAAAAGTTTCAAATAAATAGTAATACCTACTAGTTGAATATACAGGAACACAACGGAGGATATTATCCGTAAATCCTATTGATGATATCCTGTGTATTTTACAATACTATAGTATATGTCAATTGTTCAGACTAAAATCAGACGTTTATTGACTGCAGATCCGGTCCTATAGGTCTCCTTTACATGTTCTCTGACCCAGACCCACGCACTAATGAACAAATTGTACTTTAATAGCAAATGGACTTCTTTCAATTTCTTTTCAACCTCAAAATTTAGCCCATTCTTGAATAATTTCTTTCCTTGAGGAATAGATTCCAATTAACTCCATATCACGGCAGGGAATGCATTATTTGGGAATAATAGATGCATCGCTTAGTTTACTCTGTATAGACTCCTTTATACAAAAAACATACAATTTCCGCCGAGTATTTTACCTTCTGAACGCAATTACATCCTGGTATTTTACCTTTTAACTCAATTACATCCCGGTATTTTACCTTTTAAACGCAATTACATCCTTGTATTTTATCTCTTAAACTCTATTACATCCCGGCATTATACCTTTTAAATGCAATTACACCCTGGCATTTTAAATTTAAACTCATTCAAGTTCTGATATTTTGCCTTTAAGTAACCCATACAGTAATTATGCATACATGGATTTGAATACACATACTATTTCCGAATATTCAACAACCCTTGAGAGTTTACTTAAACTTTCCACACACATACTTGTAATAAACTTAGCATTTTTGCGTACACATGTAATTGGAATATATAAGTATGTGGACTCTATCACAGACTATACATGAGGGATGATTTTTCAGTGACATCCTTTTGTCCCACTCAATTTCGCATGCAAGCGAGTAGGCTTACTGTTAGAAGTTGGCGTGTTTTATGACAGAATATATACACCAAGCAGGTTTCAATCGCAGTCAAGTGAGATTTCCTGCGTCTCAGAAACTCTTCGTATACTGGTAAACAATACTACACACTCATGTACGATTGAGCAAGACTATGGCATTGAAACCTACGAAATAATGTTTTTATCTCTGACTCTGACACAGTATAAGTTCATGGAATATAACTTTCTTGTGTCTGTTTTAGTGTGTGAAGAGGACTTCGTCTCTCATTTCCCCAGAAACCAAATAAAGCTTCAAGTTTCCTGTAAGACACCGACGGTTTGTTATTTCTATACTTATATAGGTGTATGATTCCTGTGTATATGCCTCCTCTAACCTTATATGATTCCTACTCACATGTGCTATAATTATGTGTGTGATTCGTGCATATTATTCATAAATGTGATTACTGTATGCTGGTATTCTTATATACCTACCTATTTGATTTCTACATGCTATTCTTGTATATTGTTATTTTTGTATATGATTTCGTCGTATTGTTACAGTCTGTATTCTTGCATGTGTATGGTACGTTCTGTTATTCCGAGGTATAATTTTTACATGTTTATCTTAGATATGGCTCCGCGTATGATTACTATTTATACTATGCACCCTATGAACCCGATTTTGTATTGATGAAGTTCACATCTTCAATTTTCCTGGAAAGTTTTCCTTTGAAAGTCTAGAAGGAAGCATTTATACTTGTATACACCATAAAAATCTATGCTGAATATAATAATAAAAAAATTGAGAGATAAGACTCAGTTCTGGAAAGTCGATTTCATACACTGATACATGTCACATTTATATAAAAGACATGCCTTCCTACACTAAAGGTAGAACCTAATGTACAGTGTATGTATCGAATAATAGAGGTACTAAAAATTATGAAGCAAGACTTGTTTCTTATGAACTGTTGAATTTTACAAAACATTGGTCTACATTATTCTCTATTTATTCATGTGAAACACCTACAACATCTGCACCATACAAGTTTTCTACTGCTTTAGCTGCTGCTGTTATTGCTATAATAGTTATTCTCATATGATAAAAATCAAACACTGGGCTCTCTTCTGGATCCAATGATAGCATCTTGATACTCAAATGACTGTACAGAGAACAACTGCTCTAATAAAAGTATCTAGTTATGTATGCATTCCTATACTATAATATAGTTTCTTTTTAAAGCTACGATTTCCCATCCGCACCGCCAGTTTGGCCCTTAACTACTTGTGATAAAGTTCCTTTGAGAAAGTATTTATTCAGCATGTCCATGTTAACATGATTGAATTCATTCTTCTGTGGAGCAATTACGACATATACGAGGAGTTTACCATAATATGTATATTACTTGTGTGAGTGAAACATTGGGACGCGGGCAGGACAGAGAAAAATATGTTTAAATTTAAACATTTATAGTATATAATATAGTGGTTGTAGCCTTTCAGTAGTCGGAAGTTGATGGTTTTTGTTGCCAAGAAAAAAACTTCAGGCATGTATATATTGCAAGAATAACACTTAAATTGCTTAGATATGCATTCATATACCTAATAGTCAATTTTCTTGAATGTTATATTATTTGCCAAACATCTGGATGAGTGTCCAGTGAGCCCGGCCCCTTTACCAGTAGCCCCTGCATAATATTAAGATCACATCACATACAACAGTCGGTCCTTGCAACTTGCAACAAGCGAGATACGTCAATTAACTTATCTCCTTTGGTTATTTCATGTATTATACGTCCAGTCCTGAGTTTTATAACCGGAGGAAATTCGAGCAGCGTGTCCAGCATTGAAGTCTTGGAAAGTATAGCAGCAGCCCTTGTCATAAAAATCGGGCGAACAAAGTTTTACTGTACCTATATGGGTCTTATAATTGTTAAGCTTAAACTCAACAATTTTTCTTATGGACACTTATTTAAACTATATAAATTTATATCTGTAAAAGAATCTTGTATAAGCTATATATACACGTTATGTACACAAGACCTTACATTTTGTTGCTTAAGCTTAACAATAATCCCATAAATCTCCAATGTATTTATAGATAGTCCTACATTTTATTTTGAAGAATAAATACGGAGGAATGAAACATGGCTTACGACAAGACATATATACGATTCCACCCATAACATGTTATTGTAGACATCTAACTGAGGAGATACAACCAGCCTATACTATAGAACTGACATTAATTTACAGTTGACAATAAAACTTTATTTTATTGCTCCGTAGCCTTTACTTCTTCAAAAACTTTCTCATCCCCTGATCCTCCTCTTGTGCTTGTCTTATAGTCTCATCGTAACGTCCAAAAACTTGTGGACCGCGATGTCCATCAGCTCATCTTGTAATCCTTACGGTTCTCTACTCGTGTCGATAATTACACAACAACTCCTAAAAGGTCATGTCAGCCTTGTTTTCTGTGAGCCCTGTGAATTACATATATGTTGTTCGTAGGAGAGTCAATACTATTCATGCTTTATGGAATTAAGAGTGTATCAATTGTCATAAAATATGTGATGCAATTACAACGGACAGACCCAGTAATAAACATTTCTATTTTCAAACTGTCATTTTACCGTTTTCCAGTAGCGCCAGACGTCAAACTTTTCCAGAAAAGAAACCCTAGCATGTACAGTTAATTTTATAAAAGGGGTTGCGAAATTGTAATGATGAAATGCTCTCTCGATTTCCAGCTACATATTCTTAGAAACCAAAAATGTTTTCCTTTTGTTGACATTGATCCGTCAACCAGATAACAGAATGTTAAACACAACTAAGGATTCAATATATTTAAAAAATATATAGTTAAAACATTCATAGTTTATATACACAGTTCCGATGAAGAAAAATCCGATTGATATCAAACAATGTGTAAAGCTACAGAGAATGTATCTATATAACACAAATCTTTCAATAAAACATTTCAACCTTCATCCTCTGCTCTGCTCATTGATTCTTTGAATGATCAACTTTTTATTTCTATTATAAACCTTGTCACCATATGTGTAGTACTATTGCAAGTACATATGGAGAGGACTGTAGAGAATTATTTTCTATTTAAGCCCATTGAATAATGAACTAAGCCCGATTTAACCAAGCATTAAGCAAGGACGTAGATTGCATGGTTAAATAGCTAACTCGTACAAACTAGAAACTTATTGCATCTCTATCTGCTTGTTGTATCTACCCACACTATCCTACATATTCATCTAGACTATGATCCTGTTTACATGGTCTTGTGTGTATACCTATGCATGCCTATGTAAAAAAATATAAACTATTTTATTCACACACTTCCATGCATTCGATTTAACATTCTGTTACATACGATTCCATGCTATACCGCATACAGTATATAGAAATATGGAGAAAAATAAGCTGCAATAGAAAAAACTAAACGACAATGTAAGATACATACATACACACTTGGAGTATCTGCTCTCTGCGGATGATGATGATGATGATACACAGGTTAAAATGTTCTAAGTAAACCTGCACTTATAGAATTTTGTTTTATACTGTAGTAAAGGCTTAAAAGGTCTCACCGTATCTAGGACTTTGAAGGATTTAATGCTAGATAGTATTCTTGCGTCGTATTATCATCAGTACACAGAGGTGGTTTCAAATGATAAGAATTATGATACAAGTTTTAACTCACATTTTACATCTCTCCGTATCTCTCTCCCTCTCTTTATGTATTCTCTCTCTACACTTCTTTGCTAGATTTTCCTTGTTGTTGTTATACAACACACTACCATATGTATACATGTAAGCATTTAAAATCCGGTGTGTTTGCATTTCATATATGCATGTACTCTACCCCAGTGCCTATATATTATTATATATAGTAAACACAGTTGTGCATTAGTGTACAGACATACATACATTATGCATCTTCTTGTATGTAGTACACCAACTATATATATTTCATGGCGAAGTCATACCTTTTCAGCATTTTTTGTCCTCTTTTTCTCATTCGTCTTCTTTTTAGCTCCGCGGCCGGATGACCAACAGATATTGTATGTACATATATCAGTGTACACATGAGGAACATTCAAGGGTCGGGGATTCAATATACGTAAAACACGGTCCGACAAAATATACCTTAGAGGTTCCATATATTTATATAGTTGCGTTTAAAAATATTATAAAAATGGTGCCTTCACATGTGTTCCAACTCTTAGAAGTGTAAAAGAAGCTTTCAGAGAAGGAGCAGAAGATGAGGGTACCCAAGTACAAGTACCTTCTATATACAGTGCCTTAAAAATGAAATACATTGCAAGGTATATTTTCATTATATTCTACAGTTAGTACTGGGTCTAAGAAGAACCCTCTGTGCTCACACATTTCTCTTCTCTCCCTTATACTTACTAACTCCTAAATATATTTCTCCGTCCATCCGTTCGCATATATTAACTAAAGGTACCAAGAAATTTTCAACGCCGTTTAATCCTCTCTCTCTCTCTCTCTTCCCTGAAATAACGTCCTTATTCTGGAGTCTTGAATTTATTCAATAGTCAATCGCATATCCTCGTATACTGTTTAGATACCTTCATTCTCGTATATCTGTATATTTCAAGTCTTAATACTTTGTCAAACTTGCATTATAAATACAATGGGGTTTAGCCGCATACTATAACAGAGTGAATTCTCTCTCGCATACAAGGCAAGAGTATAAAATAGTGGAGAAGGAAAAATGACAAGGAGATAAATGTACAAAAGGGGAGGAAGTCTCCCCTATTCGAATTTTGCTTTCAGCTTCTCTTCACCGTATATATTCTTCATTTATGTATACACATTTCTCTCTATATTTTTATATCTATATATGGTTTCTAACATAAATGTCCTCCATATACAAGGGCCCTATATAATACCGCAATATAAACGAGAAAAGTTGACTGCTGCAGTATAGTTACCATGTATATGTATAACACTATTAAAACTAGTCAACTGATGGAGGCATGCAATGGGAGCTTGCTTGATTGCTTGCTTGCTTTGTTGGGCTCTTTTCGTCTTATCATTCAAGTTCCACCACCATCATACCATTGCATTGCATATATATGTACAGCAGGGCCCCATTATAATACATATTCTGAGTAAAGCATATATATTTATACACCGTCAAACTATTTCTTTCCCCCTTTACATGGAGGAACTTGCTGCTGCTGCACAAGTTGCAAGGTTGGGGTAGTAAGTATACATCTGGGGTTTCATGTATACCAAGACCTTTCTTACTCCTTTTATATACAGCAACCAAGTGAACTAAGCACTCTACATATACTTTTTTATACAGGAGAGTAAAGTTTCCAAACATACATAACCGAGGAAAAAGCAAATAGCAAATGTTTGAATCATAGTTAGATACATATAGGCAAGAATATAAGCATGCGAGTTTGAAGCATTCTGCATAAAGCAAGAATTAGGGATACACACATAAGCAAAGAATATGAGAGCTTCAAGCAAAAGTATAAGCAAGCATACGAGCTTGAAACATAAGCAGGAATATAAGAATTTTAAGCGTACATACGCAAGAATGAAAAAATTTGAAACATACACAAGCAAGACTAAAGGGAGTAAGCTTATGCATAAGGTTGTGGAAAAAGAGCTTGAAGCATAAAGAAGAAAAGTAAAGCTTGAAGCGTTCATCAAGAAAAGTAAAGCTTGAAGCATAGTACAAGCAATAACTACTATACTACTAGAATAGAAGAGCAAGAGCGAGGCAAAGGAAAACTTGAAGCACACATAAGCAAGAAAGGCAAGAGCTTGAAGCATAATCAAGAAAGGCAAAAGCTTGGAGCAAAGTGGGTTCACACACACAGCAAAAGTGTTGTAGAGTTGTGCTAGTATAGAATCAACGCTATATTCCAACTTCCAACATTCTCAACTAACTTGGCCGTGGTATAATGTTGCTTTTTTGGAGGAGGGCAACTCATGCATAGCTCAGAGCTTACGAAGCTTGCTTGAGAGAGAATTTGAGAAGTGCAATGAGCAGTCCACCGTATAGTGAGTGAACACTGCTTACACGGAACGGACGGACACGTTAGTCACTCTTGTGGTCCTGCTCTCATCATCGTTATATCAGAGCATTGTGTGTGTAAAGCAAACGTAACTACAACAGTTTTTGCAAACAACACTAACTATATATATACATGTTATTTTTAACTAAACTACTTCCACGATAAATTCAGCGAATATTCGCACTAAATATTAAACACTGAACATGCTGGTTACACTCATCCAAAAACTGCAACAAGAGACATTTTCAGTGTAATTTTCACTATGTGACGACAATGGTGTCATTGCGGGAATTTTTGTAGCAATTACTGTACTATTATAGTAATTAATATACACCTACCTAGTTAGAAATCGGATCTCTCGTGTGATTGGAGTAAAAAAAATAACACAAAACAACAATGTGCTCAATTTCTAATAATCCTACCAATAGTAGTATCAACCTTTCCAGGATTCCCCGCATTATGATGCAGCAAGCGGCGGGTTTAGCATCTTGGAGTAGCCACAGCGGCAATGCTCCCCGGGATTATATAACATCCTGTGATGTAAACTTAATACAACAGTGTTGGAATCCTAATAATGGAAAAAAGACTATTAATAGTCATAGTGGAATCATAAGCAATTGTGACGAGAGTGAGGTTAACACTGTAATTGGCACTTGTAGTAGTGAAATGCAGCCTCCTCCTAGCGGAACTACTATTGATCACCTATTTCCTGAAATAATGACGGAGATATTTTTAAAACTTCCCCTCAAAGATTTAGGCTCCGCTGCCCGGACATGCAAATACTGGAATTCCATCCTGAATGACAAGCGACTCTGGAGAGGGGTGGAGGCGAAGATTAACGTGAGTAAAGGTGGCAATCAGTTGTTATTCCAAAGTCTGTCCCGGAGAGGCATCTTTGACATTCAAGTTCTGAGTCTGAAGCGGAGTTTACGGGAGATGACGACGTCCCTACCGGGCATCCGTAGCTTGAAACTTAGTGGATGCTACAATGTGACGGACGGCACTATCAGTTCCGGCTTCTCCCTTCGACTTGAGAACCTCACCATCCTCAACCTGAGTTTATGCAAGCAAGTGAGTGACTTTAGCTTGGGGAGGATTGCCATGATGGCGGTAAATCTGGAGAGTTTGGACTTGGGCGGTTGCTGTCAAATCTCCAACCGAGGACTTTTAATGATTTCATGGGGATTGAAAAAGTTAACTAAACTCAACCTTCGATCCTGCTACTTAATCACGGATACCGGTATTGGGTTCCTGGCTGGAGTCGTCACTCAGTCACACCTCCAGGAAGCCCGAATGCATGACTTCTTACTAAAGTTTGGTCTGGTGGATGTCCCGGAGATTGAGGAGGAGTATGAGGATCCCGGTAGCATGATGATCCGGCGGCGGAAGTTACCATTACTGCACAAGAAACAACAATCATATTTATTTTTCCAACCTACATCTTCGCAGATCATGCAATCATCGTCGACTATGATGAGTATTAGTGGTAGTAACAATAAACACAAAGACACTCCTCTGCCGATCACGCAACAATGTGCCATTTGTAAGCAGGAAATAAAGCTAAAGATAGTGAGCGACCCGCACCAACTGTCCATATCGATGAAGTCGAGCAAGAACGGGAATAAGCGGTCCCGCCAGCAGCAACAACAGCTCCCCCCACGCACTAGTGCCAGTAATATTGTTACTAATACTACTAGTAATAACAATAGCTTGAGTAATCCTCCCGGCTCCTTATCACCACCACCCAGTAGTCGGAGTAAGAAAAGTAAGTACATTATGGTTGAGAAGATTACCCCAACAACGGAATTTGGGAATACACATCTTCAACAACTGATACTGCAAGACTGCCAAAAATTGTCGGATGACTGCCTCAATCATCTGACAAACTTGAGTAGACTGGAGGCAATCAATTTAAGTTTTTGTGTTCACATCACGGACTCCGGACTGAGGAGTTTGGGCTCCTGCCCTTCCTTACGGGAGATCAATCTCCGAGCCTGTGACAACATCACAGACTCCGGACTTGCTAACCTGACCTATGACCTTAGCTCCAGGGTAACTTCTCTGGATGTATCTTTCTGTGACAAAGTTCATAATCAAGGACTTAATTACATCTCCCAATTCTCTCATCTTCGGACCTTATCCATGAGCGCCTGTGACATTTCCGACGAAGGACTCATCCGAGTAGCCGCATCCCTTCCGCAGTTGGAGACCCTGAATATCGGACAGTGTGGTTCCATTACTGATGCTAGCCTCAAAGTCATTGGAGAGAAGTGTCAGGAACTGAAATATATTGACCTCTATGGCTGTGGCAAAATTACACCCGGTGGGCTTGCCCATGCCATGAAGTTACCTAAATTGAGGAATCTTAATCTAGGTCTTTGGCATCTACGTTAAAAGACCACTACGGATTCATGTCAATTAAAATAATCGTTTTATCCTCAATTAATAATGTTTTTATCCAGTTCGGAGTTATATTGTCGATTTTGTCCTTAAAGCGAATCTTTCCCAGTCATCCTTTGGATAATATTATAGGAATTCCTATTATTATTATTTTAACAATAATGTTTTATTATACTTCGCACACTAATCGAAGCGACATATAGTATAAAATATAAAGCATTTTAACAAATTGTTTGTTTTAAAAAATATTTCATTTTATTATTATTACTACTATATATTTTTATGTTATTTTACCCTTCATTGTTTTTAAAAGAAAGAGGATGTGCCAACTAGAGTTAAATTATTAATTTTTAGTTTATAGAGACACGGCTTATGTTCCTTGTGTATGATATTGCCGTTTTGCTTTCTTGCCTGTGACATTTTTTTTGAATAACGATTATTGTAAAATCATGTGTAGCCATACACATTCATGTCAAAAAGAGTTATTTCGTCTCCTTTATCATTTGTACAATACGACTAAGACGCTGTGGTCAACAGTCAGATCCTTCTCAAATTCTTTCAGAAAGATAATTCTTCAAAGGACGAGAGAAGAAACGATTTTTTCTTATGATTATATAAGCTTAAAATATTGTACTTTTGTAATATTTGTTTACGTTGGATAATCTTAATCGGACAATCAGTCCACATCATGAACACAAAAAATGTACACATTAAATTTACTCACTAATATTCATTTTAAAAATTATCATATTGTCATTTAGAAACTTCATATTTATCCGTATCATTTTTATATTTGTCAAAACTTAACATCAAAACCAGGAAAGGAAGTATAATCAGAGACGTATTTCTTTTAAAAGGAATGTGTACACAAAATAAACTATTTACAATAAGATAATTGCCTATAAAAAAACTCTGTTCTATCGGGACAACTTGACAGCAGGCTATTATTTACAAAGTTTCAAAAATTTCGAATTCATATAATTGAATTAGGCATATAAAAAGCTTAATACTTCAAATATTACAAACTCGTATATATCTTGTACTATTGTGGGGAGACACAAATATATTAGTGATAGAATTCATTGTGATATATATTTGAATCAATGTATAGATTTGATTTTTGAAACTAAAACACACCTAACTACACATACATGCATACACACAACAACAACATACATACGTATAAAGTTATTTGCTCAATCCAGGAATA
The DNA here is from genome assembly GCA_034696945.1 of Lipothrix lubbocki. Classification (NCBI taxonomy): domain Eukaryota; kingdom Metazoa; phylum Arthropoda; class Collembola; order Symphypleona; family Sminthuridae; genus Lipothrix; species Lipothrix lubbocki. The sequence goes on from JAQGAK010000214.1 coordinate 19,813, forward strand.
ATGTATGTATACTTTAAAATGGACACACAAATCAAGATAATTTCCTTTAAACCTTCAAACATATACATACGACATATTGTATCTACTGACAATTTGACTTGTGTAGTAATTTTGTACACAATAAAGGTATACATAACGACAACAAAGCTAATTAAAAAGATGATTATATAAACTTAAATCAATAATAATTCCTGATGTAACTTAACTATTATCGTTGTGTATATACTCAACTCTTTTGTCGTCAGAGTCATCCGTGGTGTGTACGTTTGGATAAAGCTGTACTATATAATAATATGTGAATTGACAATTTTTTCTTATTGATTATTGTATAACTTACCTTTTACGGAAGAATAGCAACGAAAATGAAATGACCAAAATAATCATTTTAAACTTGTACTTTTCTATATAAAATACACCTCTATATTCTAACTAAAATGATTTATAAGACCGAGACCATATAATATATATAACGAATAAATGGTACACACGTATGAAATGAAAAAAGCTAAAAATACAGATACATATGTGCGTCTTCAGATTTTTTGTAGCATACTATTGGGATATGTTGAAATATTTTTCATTCATTATTTTTTCCTCTCATCACACATCCCTATAGTTATTATTATTCCCCCAGAGAAAAAATAAAAGGTCCTAATTTGTTTTTCCTCATAAAATCATACAGTACGAAGATTGTACAGTATAGTATGGTAACTGGCAACATTAAATACTAGTAAGAACAGCAACTTTACAAAAAATGCATCTCTCTTGTGAAAAAGGTATAAGGTAAGAATACTTAAGAGTTGAAGGTTGATGGAAGTTACAGAACCATAATTGTAATTTTCTTTTTCTCAGAGGAGGGTTTGTCCAACCATAGATACTCTAAAAAGTTATCCACCAGAAAGAGATTGAGGTAGTGTGATCTGCTAGCTTTTTGTAGTCAATACATACTCTACAGTATGGATAGAAGGGCTACTAATTTCCATTTTTTACTCCGTTTTTTCCGGGAGCAGGTAGTTTTATATATAACGAGATAGAGGAAAACCATGGGAAAAGGAATATCCTAATTGAAAACAGACCACGCTTCATTGCTCCCATTCACATACTCGGGCTTCTTATTCTTCCTTGTAAAACATAAGAGAAATGTACTCGGCATATTCATACAAATCAGAGCTACGTTCTTAAATAATATAAAAAAATATTCATGGTTAAAAAATGCAAATCAGAATTTTATCATTTGACAAGGAGGATACTCAAGTACAGAGAATTTGCTTTCATTTCAAAAATTTTGTAAAAAAATCGATTCTAACATGCATAGTTTCAAATAAACATTGGGGCTTTATTCTTATATGTGTGTACATCAATTTTTCCAGGAAACCTTGCGTAACATATATACTACTGATGTAACAGAAATCGTAGTCACATTGAAGAAAGGGTGCATCATCAACTTTACAATACACTGTATAGTTTATTCCTTTTGAAAACACAAAATTTGTCCTCTTTCCGTTAGCCCCTGTCCTAATTCTTGTTTAAACTGAGCCAATGCAGATACACAACAAGTTCTTTTTCTATAAAGCAACTACTTATTTTATCCCTTTAAAATCCTGAGCGGAAAAGCTGTGAGCGTTTCTAACAGCGTCTAGACTCTTATATGAGGGGATAAAGTAAATTGAATATAGTTTTGAAATTGGAGGAAGAAAGAAAATCTTCAAGCGTCCCATGCCGGGTTCCATATGCAACCCAAACTCCTGAAAGTATAAGACGAAAGAGAGAGAGACAGAACCGACCATCCTTTTTCCTTTTTGTTGTCAATCGACGATGCCGAGTTTGAGCTCGGAGATGTGTGTTTGGTTGAGAAAGAGAGAGAGTGAGAGAGAGACGAAGGAACCAGTGAAGCCCACCTGCTGCTTTTCAACTACACATTCTCACCAGCCTTCTTTATATAATCCCTGTTGTAGTTATATACATGTTTGGTCTAAAATGTAAATGGAAAAACCAAAACTTGTACCATCTTAAACTTGAATCTTACTACTTGAATACGTACAGTTTACAGATGGAACGGCATACATATACATGACAAAATAACACTAACACCACTGTCCGACATTTTCATCTATAAATGTACTTGTATGCATATACTGACATTGGCATGCATACCTTCTTCTAAGGAATCAAAGTATGTCGTGCTAGCTATTATGAAACTAAATAGTGTAAATAAATACTGATGTATAGGTATACATATGGAGTTATCTAAGTATTAAATGAAGATGAAGGTATCCTTACCATAAATTGCAGATATGTACATACGATACATACATAACGTGCAACCAAGATGTTCCATGTAACTTCATGGGGTACCTTACATTTACATTGATAGAACGTCGCCTATACATGTATAAGTATCACATAGTATACCAATACATTAGGCTCACGTAAGTACATACTCGTAGTATATATGTATAGTAGTGTTTGATAAGACAAAGTCTATATTAATACATGGAGATGAGTAAAGTGCATCTATGTACAAAATAAATGCGTAGTGTAAGTATATGAATGTATCCCATACGTACTTATTTTTAGTATGTACTAATCATATATATATACTGTACTTATACATTATAGCGACTACATGTTCGATCGCTCGATGTACCAAGGTAAATTCTGAAAAGGATGAGCACTGATGCTGAAATGAGAACCAAAGGGATTTTCATTTAGGCTCCAGACTCCTGACTCCAGCAGCCAGCATGGAGTGAGAGGGTAACCTCTTCATTTATTCTTAATAAGAATAAGATGATGTAGCATCAGTGGGATTCATCTCCTTGAAATCACAAGGGTCCCTGTGTAGTATGTAGTAGTATAGTAGCTCCATGCCTAGCTATTTTGTATCTATCTCCTGTTTCAAACCATAAAAAATATTAGTTACACAATACTTGGACAGAATATTAATGATAGTGTTTTTTCCGAAAATTTGCATCCTCCAAACCATAACAGAGATGAAAAATGAGAGAAATTATTCTTAACGGATTTTTAGCGGTCAGAAAGGCATTCAAGAAACATTTTCTAAAGACATTTCATACTATTTCTGAAGACCGAAACCATTCAAACAAAACATTTTTCAAAGACATTCAAAATCATTTTTTGTGGACATTTAAATTTATTTTCTGTACTTATACGCATTGAAAACTATTTTCTGTAAGTATTGAAACTATTTTCTGTGTACATTAAAAATTATTTTCTAACTTAATCCCACGACGAAACTCTCTAGCATGTACACTGGTGGGTTAGTTAGGGTTATGATTTGGAAATGTATGCTATGCAAACATGTGTGATTTATTTTGCAGATGCTACGTCAAACACTGCACCCATAACACTGTTTTCAGCATTGTGCCCACAGTAAGTATATTATAGTACAATTTTTCGGATTATGTACAACAATTCTGTAATGTGGGATACGAAACATTCGTATGTGCAAGTAAGTACAAAATAGTGAAGGATCAGACTTGAGCAGTAAATTCTGAAATGTTGGAATTTTTACACATCCGTCAAAGTCTTTGTTCCTTTGAACCTCTTCAAAGTGTTAACCTTTCATGTGAAACGCGTTCGTTCCGAACTGCAAGCAGGCAGAATAGATTTTGGTGAAAATGCATAAATACATACATACGTATATACTTTAAGCATATGCAGCGAAACAGCGATACGGCAGGACATTTTTCACACTACATGTACCCCAAATATCAAACTATTTTGTACACGTCCCGATATATATGCGTAATGTTGGAGTCGAGGGAAACCCAAAACCACGATGGGGAAAAATCTGTCAAAATTCCTGATTGACACTTTAGGTCTCGAAAAAGTTCCTTCTCTATAGTACTTATACACACATAGTTATTCATCAGTCTGGCTTCAGTGGTTCACCCTCCCCAAATACATACCTACTATACTGTACTATATATTGCGAGGGTCATTTTTCTTCACTCCCAAGGATCTGTCAAGTGAAACTATTCATATATATACGAATACATCTTTTTAAATACCAGATAAAAACTTCCCTAAATATTGTTTCAAGTCTGAAAAATCTCAGTTACGTACAGAAATCTCCAGTCATTTCTTGTAATAATTATCGTTCTTTTTAATGTTTTTCATGCTGAAGTAATTATAACTATAAAGGTAACATTATTAGGGTTGCTCGGTTCTTATACCATCCGTTTCACACTAAAAATCTATTTTCGTTCCGTTCAGGAAGGCTGAATAAGTTGATACGCCCATATGTTGTATGAGAGGTGAAAGGTGCATTTCTCTGGATTTATAATTACACTGGAAAATAATAACTATTGTAAGTAATTATGTATATATGAGGATAAAAATTCCAACGATACCGAGAGATATTACTGTCAAACATGAAAAATGTGGAGTGCAACAACAATATGCGATACTAGTAAAGATTATCGGTTGCAGAAATTTGTACTTTCTACAGTTCTGTAGGGATTGTGATCTCATATATAAGCTATACTTATGTTGTTAATAAGCGCTTCAAAATTAATAATTATTTAATACAAATAATTAAATTGTTTGAACAAATGCTAAACAGATGCAGTTGAGAAAATATCTTATTTTTGAAAACCTATGAAAACCAAAGATATACAACTAGGAAGGAGATTTATAAATTCAACTTGAGAAATTGAACCCTTCATTCAAGTATTTTGGGAGGGTGGGTGTAAAGGCTTAGAACGCAACTATTTTAGGAATTCCTGTAACTGAGTACAGAGGGCTTTGGTATAGACTTGGGTTGAAAAGTGGACAGCATGCATACAAATATGGTTTTGTAATACACAAATACACTTTTAAAACAAGTTAAATATGAGAACTTCAGCTAAAAATTCCTCGCATTATTAAATTCAAGGTCTGTTCCTGGTTGTCGTCGTGTTCGGGGAAATAATATGAATGGGTTAAATGAGTGGAGATGATAGATTACTTTTTGCTTTTGTCATTTGTTGTGTTCAAAATGTAAACCGAACATAGAAATGCATGTGTAAATATATACAGGAACAAATATTTGGTTAGGTATCTAGTATGTAGTTAGTATTGTTGTGAATACTTTTTTGAGTAAGTGCTGGTCAAGTATTTACTCCGTGAAATGATGAAGACAGGTCATTTTCAAAATGCACTTGACCATGTTGTTATTTTTCCTCTTTCAAGTTCATACCGTGAATAAGCAGAAAAATGTCGTTATTGTGTGGCCATGTTTCAGACATGAAAACCGAAGATTCATATTTATACAGATAGCTTCCCACGTGTATTTTGAAACGTGTAGATTCAATCTGTGTAGATTGAATTCAACATGAATAACAGTGTATTTAAATGTGGTAATGATGTTGATTAATGAAATAAAATTATGCAATAATTATTCGACGGAAAATGATAATTCTTTAAGCATATATAAGTAGCTCATAATTTTGACAAATATGCTCTTTGGCTTAAGTTTATTGCGAATTGCACATATCTCCGAGCTATGTATGAAGATCAATCTATTACACTTAATGTTCACATGGCATGGCTTTTCCCTTTTTTATACAAATCGTCTCTTCTGGCATGAAAAGTATGTACATGTTTACGTATAATAAGTAATAGGTACATAATGTGAAGTAAAATCACGTTTAACTTGTTGCTCCGCATGCCCTTGAAAATTGAATTTGTACAAGTGCATTATTCATTCACATTATATAAGGTTGACCTATAATCTCATACGTCGTGTGCAATATGCCGCCACCACCGCCGCCGTCAGCAATCACATAAGAAAGTTATAGTATATTTGGTAAAAATGATGTTGCGAAATTTGCATAAATGGTAACCGTCGCAGTTAAACGTGAGTCCTAGAATATAAAATTGCGGCATGTGCTGCACTATATATGATCATCAAATAGTATAATACACATGTACGATTACCAATTCAGCTGGAGAATGAGCAAATAATACACTCCATGCAAATCATTATATTGGTAATTCAACATTTTTTAAGACCGCTTTGAAAGCGATAAGTACCTGCAATAAAAATAATAATGTTCATCTTTTGTTCGGACGTAGTTCTTGTTTAGCTAATATAACTTTAGTGGTTGAGAAAACACATGTTTACTGCAGACTTGGCTATTAACAGCATTATTAACAGTTTGGGCGATATTTAATGAAACAAGTAAACACACATGCTGTTGCATCTAAAATACAATAATGCAGAACAAAACGAAGATGAACATATTCGTCACTCCCAATTTACCCACTGGGTTTATGATGACGAAGTATAAAGTTTCGAATAATTGATAATAATGTAACCATAAGTTTACGTCTTCACTTTCAGTATAGTGAGCTGTAACTATACTATACGCGTCATCATATGAAATATGCATACCATCATCATATGAATGGAAACAATATGATGTATACCTATGTAAGTTTACCTGTGTATTGATTCTGTTTGAAACATTCATAAAGCTAGCTATTAAATTAAACTAAAACTCAAAATTCACATTGCTTTTGTAAATTCAATCTTGTGCATACACGCATAAGTAGTTCCCACATGTTAGCTCTTATTCTTGCAAGTATCAGTATAAATTTTCATACCGAATTGTTTGGAAAAATGAGTTTTCAAAAATAATTACCATAGCAAGCATCCATGTATGTATGTGTTATATGCAAGAATTGCACCACTCGATGTTCCAAAGATATATTTTAACCTTATCAGCCTACAGGAAATGGTATAGGTCTGAGTGTAACCTATAACTATAAAAGTATAGGAATACGATCATGTGCTAAAACTACGCTGTAAAATAATTATGCTAAAGCATGTAAACAATATAATATATATACTTATAGCTTCTGTACACTCTTCTATCCACAATCCTCCACACTATTTCATCTACATTCCTGGGAAGATCCATGCATTTCACAGAGGTGCTGATATGTACGAGGGGAAGTTACTATATGTATATTATGCTACTTGGCTACTACACATGGCAATTAAGTAACTTCACCCTAATAAAAAAGGAGGAGATTGTGGCGAACTTACTGACTATACACACACACATGTCGATAATAAATGAATCTGCATCAGTAGCCTCATCTCTCAGTCAGTGTCTTTCTCGTTGTCAAAAGAGCATCTCATCTCATCGCCGCACACGGATCCACTCGTCGTTTATAACACAAGTGTTTTCAACTGCTACTTGAATTCGCAAATCTAATCCTTAGATCTTCCGATCGACTCGATCCGCGTTTGATCAGTAAGTGTTTTCTTCATTATTTCAGTTGATTCGAAAAGTTGGTTCTACCAACAACAACTACCGCTGTATAGTACCTAGAATATACTTAAGCCACCTAACCACTTCAACTTTCGTGGGTCATTGGCCAGTGTAACCTCCGTGCAGGACGAGTGAGCATAATCGCCCTATAGCATAAAAACAGTGAGGAAGGTATCGGTGGGTCCATCGGAAATTCTTTAAATTTTCATCCACATTATTTCTCGCCTGATAAAAATCTAAAAGCTGGAAGAACAAAACACATAGATACCTATATACACCCTGTAAGTACGATTGTATACGCATATTTTGTATGCACATTAAAACGATTTGTAGGGTTTGCTTATAATAAGGGAATTTTTAGGGTACTTTTCACTCGTGAACAGAAATAAATAGAAACTGTTTACATAAATATTCACAAGCGTTCATAGTATACTCAAAAGTCACAAGCACTTCTATACAACAATTATGTACATGGGTATTAAGCAATAAGCTTCCACAAATGAATAATTTTTAGTCAGGCACGTCAGCTTTGTCACACGCATATCACATACCTACTCTACAGATATTTTAAATTACCAAAAAGGACATAAATATTCCAATACACTTATACATACATACAGTTTTCCAAAGGGATAAATAGGTATGTTTTACTTAGGTATATAAGTAGATGTCTCTCTATAAGTATACACTTAATATAATATGCAGGGAGTAAAAACATTAAAAAAGTAATGCATAAAATAGTTCACAGTGGCAAAATAGTAAGCGACCTGCTGCATGTGTGACTACCGATGAAGGGAGTAAAAAAGGTAGAGAAGTGCATTATTACAGATATTACAGAGATAAGGACAGTGAAGAAGAAGTTATTGGCTCTGTTTTCGTCACGGTTGTGTATATATTAACCCTTTGGTAGTATTCCTCCTTTATTAACAAGTAAACTTGCTGCTGAGGTAATACATTGATTCAATACCTTGATTTGCTGTACTTATGTATACACATGGGTATGATATTCATAGGTGAATACGCTGTTATTCACTATATACCTAATTATTATTCCGTTTGTAACATACAGCTCTTGTTTTGTTGTGTGTGTGAGTAGAATTCGTATCTGTAAGTATCTTAGTATAGATAATATAAAATTTAAAGATTTTAATCTTGCTCAACGATCTTCAAAAATGAAGATGCCAGTATATGTAGAGGTATAATTGTTTACTATATCATTGCAATCTGTGTATAAAAAGGTTGAGAAGAAGAGGATTACATAATCGTTGTAGTTTAGGTACGCATAGATAAGCGAAAGGTTGAGAGCTCTTCACTATTTAGTTATGTAGATATTCTTATTGTTATAGCAGAAGCTTGCAACTTGCAAGAAGCTATCATCACCTTTTTAACAGAAAACATGCCTTATTTATGTATGCGTGTACAGATTGGGGCAAGATGAACAAGATTTTGTTTTGAACAAGAAATTGCGGTGCACTTTGTACTTGTGTAGTAATGTAGGAAATAAATAAAACATTTTTGTATTTGTATATATTTATTTAGCATATAGGTACTAACTTTTCAAAAATTTAGTAAAAACGCTGTATAATGTAGATAATATATTGCGAAATATATTTTTATTTAAGTGTAGATGTACATATATTCACGTGTCTTATATTATTCTTTGCAATGACAAAAAGCAAAAAGCATGCATTTAAACGGCAGGAGGTCTTAATAACTTATATTATACTATGAATAATGTATTTGGGTGTTATTTCTGTATACTTATAAAAATCTACGAAATCTTATATTGTTGTACTAATGCACGTGGTGCCCACACAAACGCACGAATCTTCTCCTTAAGTAATCGTGATCCTTCTATTCTCTCCAACAGGAATCCCTATAACAATGTCAGGAAAAACTGTGTTCGTGACTGGAGGTGCGGGTTACATCGGATCCCACAGCGTGGTTGAGCTTCTGAATGCTGGATACGAAGTCATTGCTATTGATAACTTCACTAACAGGTATGATTATTGTCGGTTTTTACGACGGGCTTGCTTCGATAATTGCACCTGAACAACACATTATGTGTGATTTTCCATTTTTTAGCTAATTTAATTGACGCTTATCACTGTTAATTTACCATATTTCCACCATCAATTTTTAATTTAATGCTGCTAATTGCCAAGAAATTATCATTAAAATTAAATTTGAGTTACTATTTTCATTAGTTAAACTTAAATTAATGAAATACATTTCCCCATACAGTGTAGGCGATGAGGACGGAACTGCACCAAGCTTGAAACGAGTGGAGAAGATCACCGGGAAAACTGTAACCTTCTATAAGTGTGACATGCTGGATGGAGCCAGGCTTACCAAGATCTTCAAACAAGTGAGAATAGATTTGTTTTATGGATGGAAAGTTTAATAGTAGAATGATAAAATATAGATGGCTTTTTTACAATGGTACTATTATTATAGCTTCTATACTCTGACAAATATATCAATTCATTATGGCACGAGCTTTATACATTACATACGTGGTTAACTCATGTGAAAAATATTATTACATACATGGTATGGTAATACATGCCAAGTATGACACAAGCGTAATAATTGTAATAGCTGAAAACAGTGTTTAAACAGATCACAATGATGATTCTGGTTTGGATGAAGTGAACCTAATTTCAATAAAATATAGGCATAGATATTGTATGGATCTGATAAACATTATAGGATATTATACATTTAATTTTACACAGCGTTTTATTTATTTTACAGCACCGCATTGACTGCGTCATCCATTTCGCCGCCATGAAAGCAGTTGGTGAATCCATGGAAATTCCATTAATGTATTACAAGAATAATCTCATCGGTACCATCAATCTTTTGGAGGTGACCTGCAAAATATGTCAACTGTTTTAATTCAAGCACCTAATAATACAATTTTCTGTAAAAAATATTATTTCAACTCTCCGATGATGCCTTTCACAGATACTGCTTGTATAATTCACAGCAACGTTTTTAGACTAGCTATACATTAAGGTTGATGGTAGGAAGTCGATATTATATTTGATAGAAAAAATATTGAAAAGCTTGCGAGTATCTGAATATTTAAGCTTGATGTTGAATAGCTTGCTACTACATATCTATCTCCGATCATTATATGAATCGAAAGAAAAGTATTCATGATACCAACACGCTGATTTGACAGCTGAAGTAAATATTGATCTATTGTTTAATACATGTAATATATATAGGCAATGGAATCCGTCGGTTGCTACCAACTGGTATTTTCATCCACATGCTGTGTTTACGGTGACCCTGAAACTCTTCCCATTACGGAGGATCATCCGACCGGCAACGTGACGAACGTGTACGGTCGTACCAAATATTTTATTGAAGAGATGTTGAAAGATTTGTCCAACTCAAACGAGAAATGGAATATCATTTGCCTTCGGTATTTCAACCCCGTTGGAGCCCATCCTTCGGGATTGATTGGTGAGGATCCCACTAAGGAATTTACCAACTTGATGCCATACATTGCTCAGGTAGCACTTGGGAAAAAACCTTATGTGACCATCTTTGGCAATGATTACGACACCGTTGACGGAACTGGAGTACGGGATTATATTCATGTGATGGACCTGGCAGGTGGACATGTTGCGGCGCTCAGGAAACTCCTCAATGAGCATTTGTTTTACAAAGTAACATTGAAAATCAATTTACTGTATACATTTCAAATACTTTTTTAATTTATTATATATCATTAACACAAGCGGATAAATTATTTATATTTTTATTTTACATTATTTTAATTTTTGACGAACCACGGATATTTTTTGACTATACGTACATAATTATTTAGAGCTGAAGATTTTCATGAAAGATATAAGAAATGATTAAAATGGAAGCTTGATTAGGTGTACAATCTGGGTCTGAGCAAGGGAATTTCCGTCATGGAATTAATCAAAGCTTTTGAAACCACGACGGATATGACGGTACCGGTAAAATTAGGGTCCCGTCGGTTCGGAGATGTGGCCACCCTAATTTGCTCATCGGATAAGAGCTATCCGGAATTGGATTGGAGACCAAAGCTTGACTTGGTCCGAATGTGTAAGCCAATACTGTCGCACAACAAAAATTGACAATTATTGACACACAACAACAATTGACAATTATTGACAGCAGACGCACTCAACTCTCACGTTGGTGATTAATTGGCAAAAACGTTGGCTATACAGTCTTTATATGTGGTTTGGCTGCACCTACTAAAGCATAGTAGAATGCACTATTATTATTGCACTTCTTTATGTAATTATGTGTATGATGTAATGTAGTCCGGGATATTGGACATGTTCAATCAATTCATAATGGGGGGAAAGTCAGGATTTTCGTGTATCTTCGTTTTGCATGAATGACTTGAAATGTTAATGTCAATTTTAATAACCAGATTAATTTCAATGTTAGTAACAAAGTTAATTAATTTTAATAATGAAATTAATTTCATTGTTAGTAATGAAATTAATTTCAGGATATAATGTGATAATGTGAATGTTTGTGGTTTGTTTACGTTCTATATTTGTTTTGGCTTTGTGTCATCCTCATTATTGACCCTTTCTCTATAGACGTACAACTTGGGCACTGGGAACCCCGTGTCAGTGCAGCAGTTAGTAAACATCTTTAGCCAAGTTACCGGGCAGGCGGTGGCTTATGTGGTGAAACCCCGGCGCGAGGGGGATATTGTGTCCATGTATGCCGATGGCCAGTTGGCCAAGAATGACTTGGGATGGGAATGCAAATTTAGTCTCGAGCGCATGTGTATGTGTCACCTTCTTGTAACTAACGAACTACTAAATATTTTCGAATTTGTCTTTTTAATCATTACAAGTAATCTATGGCGTAGCTAGCAAAAACACTAACACTAATAATAGTAATTATTGTAGTACACTTCTTTATGCTTTGTGTTATTATTGTGTAGGGTGTTTGTACCTGTTATAATCTAGTTGTACATCATCTTATATGAGTAAATTGCACGTATGAATATGCCTAAATTAAATTTTGAAGTACCAAACCGCTGACGCTGGCACTTTAAAAATTGGCCGAGGACCTTAAAAACTGTGATTTTGATTTTAATGTAAAGGAAGCCAAGCTATAAAATAAGTAATTAGCAAGCGTCTGCGGTACACGGCGTACAAACACAGTGATTGCTTTATGTGTGCTTTTCATGTTTATTTTTTTAGATAGCTGTCCAGTTCATATTGAAATTACAGCTAAAAATTCAATTCGTGCCAAATTATGATAAACCTTATTAGTTAAAGATACCTTTTAGTTATGAGGCTATAAGGGAGCTTTTAATGTAAATATGCCAATTAATCACTTGTCACCAGTTTTAAAACAGCGTAAAAATTGACGTAAATAGTGTACAAAATGATGTAAATAGTATAAAAATACATGTAAATCTTTGTGTACAGAATACGTGTACTTGTCAGCAATGTATTGTTAAATTCAATGATTTGCTTTGTTTCTGCTAAAAATGCTTCTCATGCCGCAGCAGTAAGTATCTATGTATGTCTATCTCATATGGAGAAAGTCAAAAATGCTTAAGCAATTTGTTTAGTACTATTTTCACCTATTTCTGTACTGTTTCTATCTAATCGTAAGTATGTATATATACATGTTTAGTTTGTACATGCTCTTTTACACAAAGATTTACACGTAAGCCTATGTCGATCTTGAACTTAAATGCCCTCGCATGTTTTTTTTGTACATTCATGTATACTATTGCAATGATCATATGTATGACTTCAAAATCAATACTTTAAAATTAGTTGCAGCAGCAAGATAATTAATTAATAGCGTGATTTGCAAATGTACTTAAATGTATTTATGTATATACAGGCGAAGATTTCTGGCGCTGGCAAACGATGAATCCCAATGGATACCGTGATGATGTGCAGTCACCATCGACGAACGGAAGTTCGATGAAAAATACACGAGAAATTATCAACTCGAATGGAAATGGACAACGGGTGTAATTTCAACATATTATATTATTATGGGAATGGATAAAAGTTGAGTGTGGAACATTCATCATCATTCATCCATATCCTCACTTTATCTATCATCATTGAGTCCCATTAACAGCTTGGGATGGACGAGGGATATTTAATGCGAATTGCATATATTTTTAGTTCTCTATAATAGTATACGTGTTACTGACTGCTATATAGTTATATTTTATTTTGTTATCAAAAATGACATTCAAGAAGTGGATTATCCACCATTTATTTCCAATCTCCCATGTGTTATACATAGACATGAACCCTCTTTCGCTTAAAATTTTTATAAGCATAGCTGAACCTATAAATAACTATGGACATGTAACTTCAAAACACTTGAGATGAACTATACATGAATCATCCACATATATGTACGTTATTCTTGGAATCTTCAAAATAGAATTTATTGAAAGAAAGGAAAAAATTATTGTCACAATAATAAATCGTACTTATACATGAATATTAATAATACACATTTGTACGTAAATTGTCTTTTTATATCCCCGGCAGTTTTATATTTCCCCATTATTGTTCTATAGAATTTGAAGTTAATAGCCAGGATTCCGAGTAATGTTTACCAAAAACCAAACGCCGTGACGACAACACGACACTGATTTAGAACATATGCGGCTTTAGCGCACAGGGTTTGACGCAAGTTAGTTGACTGTAATTAAAAAGTAATGACAATGAAATAACTAAAAACTAATCAATCAAGGGGTTGTTAAATGTATTAATTATAATTATTATTGTTTATTTAAAATAAGAAACTATCCAAGTCCCCAAAATGCAAAATTAAAGATATTATACTTTAATAGTGACTTATGATAATTATTTAATGTACGTATTTCAATATATAATTTGAAGCAATACTGTCAGGTCAGGTAAATATTTTTAAATAAATAGACAATGTTATGATAATAATTGATTGTTAAATTTTAAATAGTTCAAAAATACAAATATATGGGAATAAAGGCTTTTTCGGTTATCTAATTATTCAATGATCAAAGTTATTACCACCGTATAGTTAATTATAATAAAAGTACATACATCTGTACTTTCTCCGCTTCTTTTCTCATGTGTAAATTGTGTAAACTTATCTATATGGCGTGATGGTGTGTCACGATTCATGGTAGCACGTAAAAGTACCACATCGAAACTTAAGTAATTTTCATGAATTTTTATTTTTATTTATATATAATAGTATTATCATTAAATATGTCACAGGGTTTGAAAATTTATCAAAATTAATAAAAAAGCATCTTCAGTGTATAGTATAGATTCGATTGGTAGAACATAGAAGATAGAGAGCTATAGCATTATATAGCGCTCGCTATCTGTATTACCCATAATATTTCAAGGCAAATCATTCTTCCCAGCAATATTTCCGGCAAGATACGGCGCAATACTTTTATCAACATCAGCATCACGATCACCAACAACAAAACCTTGTATTCATCCTCTCTGATCTGAGCAGAGATTGCGATCTCAGAACAGAACCACAGGTAAAATATGTATACGACAGGGCAGGACGCAAAAAGTTTACTTCTTCTAATAATTATTGCTTCATGCAAAGGGGCGTTCAAGTCCAGGGATCTCACTCAAAGCGATGAAAATTAATGTGAACAAGTTTACACAATTACACAAAAATAGTAAATTAATTTTTTGCATTACAAATTAAATAGTTTAACTACTAATAAATACAGGTCATAATTTAAAAAAAATGTTTTTAATTAAAATATAAAAATTCAACATATAATATTGATTAGCCAAAAACCGATTAAAATTTTGTAATAATAAAAATATGAATAATGATACAAGACGACGCAAATATTAAAATGTGCCAAAAATCAATACAAACATTTAATAAATATAAAATACTGAAAAAATCAATGCACAAATTAAACTATTATTACGTAAGGACAAATGTAAAATAATAAATAATTGATAATACACAAATTGGATGGGAAAATTGATCAATAATGCAAAAATTATGTTAAGTATACTGAAAATAAACCAATGTATGAGAATTAAAGTGTTAAATACTACAAAAATCATTTCAAAAATTAAAACAAAACATTAATTGAAAAAAATCATATGCAACAATTAAAATGTGAAATACTGAAAAAACAAATAAATAAATAAAAAACAAATTATTACAATAAAAAAAATTAAATAAATCCCTCAACGTGTCATTTAATATTTAAAAACATCGACAACAACATCAACAGCAATACTGACCAGCCCCATTTAGTGTTGTTTTTACAATAAAAACAAAATGCATAAAGGGAAAAAGGGCACAATGCATTTTATTTACGCACACAAAACTTGAAATATCGCCCGAAGCAACCAAGAGAAAAAAAAATGCACAAAGGAAAAAAGGTCGTCGATGACTCATCCATGGAAAGAGTATTAGAGAGCTAGCAGGAAAGAAGCGCGAACGTTCAAAAATACGTTTTGGAAAGTCGTCCGCCCTTGTATTTCGTACTTGTGAAAACGTATTC
This sequence comes from Lipothrix lubbocki, assembly GCA_034696945.1. Taxonomy (NCBI): domain Eukaryota; kingdom Metazoa; phylum Arthropoda; class Collembola; order Symphypleona; family Sminthuridae; genus Lipothrix; species Lipothrix lubbocki. The sequence goes on from JAQGAK010000214.1 coordinate 35,635, forward strand.
TTGGGAAGGATTGCGTCATCCGCAGTCCTGTTCATACGTGTTTATCCATTTCTCCTCTCTCCATTGAGTTTATCACAGATACGAAACCTTCGTATTCGTGAAAAAACTAATCCGCTGGCCACTCTGATTTGAGAGTTTGTGCAAGAAAGAGTTTTTAAGTCGCCGTCATTGTTTTGGAACTTGTTTATTTTTATTAAAGTTGATCTTCGCATTTCCAAATATCTAAAATTGTGAAATATTATTATTGCCCACAATTTATTACATTAAATTAAGCTAACGACATATTTCGTAAACCGTTGGTTGTTGATATTCCTAAGAAAGAGAGAAAGGTCATTATTGTTGTTTGGTAAGTTTTAAAGTTGGGTTTGTTATTTAAGTCTATTTTTAGTTTAGCTTTAAAGGGTTTTGACCAGGATTTGTGAAAGTGTTGTTTTGCTGTTCTACACTTCTTGAACCCTATCTATTGAATTTGATTTTGTCGTGTATTTTCTGGATTTTAACGTATTTTGGCTCGTGTATTTATTACTGGACGAAAAGATTTGTTGTAAGGTCAAGAATATATTTGGTGGATTTATTTTGTTGGAAGAGGTTGGACTGAGAGGATAGAAGTAGAAAGTATAGAAAAAATGTTGTTGTAAGTTTTGGGTAAAATTCGGGGTTAATTAAGCTGGTATAGAATATTGAGATTTTTATAGAAGCTAAGGTTGAAGGTGTTATTAAGGAGAAATTGATTGTTTGTAAGTATATGGAAATAAGTAATTGAATAGTGTAATTGTGTATTGTAATAATTATTGTATTTATATTGTAATACTAATAAAAATTTAATTGAAATTTCCAGGCCTCAAACTTTTACGCGAGCTTTTGACGATTGTTGTGGTTGAGGAGATTTATCGGATTGTCTCAATTAATACACAGGTAATTATTTTGTTTGTTCTCGGCTAATTTTCTTGGCTGAACAAACTTTGTTAAATATGAACAGCGTATTAATTTCTGATCCTTTTCTTTTCCCACCAAGTGGGGAAGATTCGAACCCTCTGCGGGAAGCCTGTTGTACGCATCCTGATCGGGTGAAGAAAGAAGATCAGAAGCAGGAAGCCTTCATTACGTATACCAAGGAGCAGTTTGACCTCGTGTGGGAAGCTATTCAATCTGATTTGGGTGGAAGCACATTGTTTGAAACCCCTTTTCAAACCAATATTAGTCAATATATCCCGGATACTCCAGAATCGCTAATTAGTGAAGACGACGAAATGAACGCAGAAAACTTCATAAATACACAGTCCTTCAGTCTGCTGGATGACGGCATGGCCTTCTCCTCGGATGAGAGCATGACATTCTCCGCAAATAATTGTACTGAAGACTTTGGAACCGGACAACAAGTGGAGCTAAGTTGTGCTTTAGGTGAAGGGGACTTCTTGGCCTTGGACTCGCCGAAATTCAATACAATTGATGATGAAGCCCTGTTTGATTTATATGAAATTCTCAACGAGAAACCAGCGGACAAAAAACCACCGACGTCCTCGGATTCCACTCCAAATGAGTCATATTCGGATCAGAGTCTCCAGGAATCTTCCGTTTCTTTGGTCTCACCACCATCAGTTGGAGCTACAATTCCAGTTGTGAATCATAATGAATACACGACGATTGACAGCGACGTCGTTGTTAGTATCACTAGCATTGAGCCTCCACCTTACGATGCGGTGATCAAAACGGAAAATAATGCAACAGTTGCCAAGCGTAGAACTGGACGTAAAGCGAGTTTGACGGCGAGGCAATGTTCGGAGTCCCCATCATATAATTTTCCCATAATAAAGACTGAAATTACATCCCCAGGCCCCATGGAGGTGGATGTCAAGCCAATCATAGGCACCAAAAGGTCCAGAAAAGACAGCACTAAAGGAAATCAACCAAGCCAGCTAGCTGCTGCAGATAAGAAGAAAATAAAATTGTACGAGCTGGACGATCCAGCTGCTAAAAATGCTAAAGCCGCTTATCTAAATCGTCAGAAGAAAAAAGAGAAGATGGTGGCATTAACTACTGAAAATCAAGCATTAAGCCAAGTCGTCGAAACCCAGCAGCAAAAACTGGAGGAGATGCAAAAAAGGGAGGAGGAACTTAAATCTCAACTGGAGGAACATCAGCGAAAGACACAAGCTGCCACTGGCCTTAACCGCATTCTTAAATCGGCGAAGGACGTCTTGGAGACAGTCATGGTCCCCTTGCATAAGAAATACGGTCCTTGGAATTTGCAAGTAGCTCCATGGTTCAGTCAAGTCGAAACAGCTATGAACCTTACTGGAAAAATTCCTCAATCTCTTGGAGGCAATGAGATGACAAGCAAATTTATCACTTTGCACTTGAACCCCGAAGAACGAGTTGCTATGGTGGACTACCGCCCGGATGTTCCCGTACTGCCAGATGCTATGCCTCAGTAAACTATGAGAGTATTATCTAATTTTGTTAAAGATATAATATTTTTGTTCCTGTCCACACTTTTTATGAAGCGTTTACTCTGTAGATAACCTTCCGCAGTATGAAATTTTTATGGGTATGATTGGTTATTATGTTTGAAAATATGATGTTGTTTTAATTCATATTTTATATATTTTAACTATTTAGGATAATGTTGTAGTTTAGCGTTATTACACTCCGTGTCGAATTTCATGTGTATTTTAATGTTGATGGTAACATTAAGTGAAGAAGGTGTATAACTTATTTCCGTGAGAGAACCAATATGTAGGTTCTACTTTTAATGTATTACAAATAATTATGTTTCGCAATAGTTTTACTGTCGCTGTATATAACATGGGTGTAAATTATGCTGGGTTTTATTAGATTTTACATATAGTAACACCTTATAGCGTAGCTAGTAGTATGTAGCTATTTCCAGAAATGTTAATAGTGATAGTAAATTCAAATTTTCTTGTTCACGTAACTTCTCTTGTGCTATTAGTTAAAGTCCAGTATTTCTTAAATTGCAATATTAGTTATTATGTTGGGTAATAAGTATAAATTATTTATAATCGAGTTAAATCTATCCCTCAGTCAAATTAAATACTATAGAAAACGGCAAAGATTTGCACTACAAAATTATGTTCTATTTTTATTTGTTGAAATTATTATTGTAATCCATATGGATAATATTATAACACCTTTTCGGATACGGAAGGACTACTTTGCTATGAATGTTGCTATGAAAGCTATGATTATAAATACTTAAAAATACCTATTTTAATAAATTTAACATACTGTAAACTGTAAGTACTATTATTATTCAAAAAAATCTCAAATTTATATGATAAACAATCAGTGTGGAACACCGGTAGTGTAAATGTAAGAAAAATCTTTGTACGAGTTGTTTTTGGAGTTTGAAAATAAAAAATAAATAAAACAAAAACTAAAAACAATAAGAATATTTGTATATACTGATAGCTCATTAATACATCAAATGTCATTTTATTATTCAAGATCATTTTTAATTAAGCAGTTTTACACATGTAAACTATACTTGTTTATATTACTGTTTGTGTAAGGTTGGTATTTTATCCCATTAATCTTCGCATTGTATTTTAGTTGCATTTTTTCCCTTTACTTTTGCATTAAATATTTTAGGCATTGCTCATGATGGAACTTGAAAATTCAATGTCCTACAAGTGTAACGACGGAAGGCCAGAAAGCTCGAATATACTGACAACGCTCCCGACAAATGACCAAAGTGTTGTCCTTCACTGCAATTTCCTTCTCCAACTCAATCCGGATTTGGCGGAGTTTATGTAAAGCATCCTCGGCATTTCTCAATTGCGCTTCCATTGCTGACTGTGACCGAGCAATTTCATGGACCTCCTCAATAAGCGCAAACTGTGGACAATCTCTGACTAGTTCAATATTAGGCCGGAAAGTTCGATTGTACAGTCGAGTTTGAGCTAATTTCAGGGCGGATTCCACTGGGTCACCCCGAAGAGCTTTCTTGATGTCTTCGATCCCTTGCTCAGCTTTTACCATCTCCACCAAAACTAATTTAAGTTGATGTTCCAGGCGGGCCTTCTGTCCTTCCGTCTCCGCAATACGACGGGACATGGCTGCTTCCACATTGTCCGCCTGTGCTCGGAGTTTGCAAGCGATGCTGTTGAGGAGTTCCGGGAGGACTTCCCGGAGTTTGCAGGATGCACAGCGTTCTCGTTCAGCCTCTTCCATGTTCCGGCGGGTTAGCATTTCCCATTCACAAGACGTTGCCATGCCTTCTTGGAACCTCGCCACTCCTGGGTAATTGATCAATGTTGGGTTTCCTGGACGAAGTCTAGAGGCGCAGTCATCAATTCGGAAGGCCTGGAGTTTGTCACTCCAATCTCTTTCAAGTCTTTCTTTGGCCCCTCGGATCCTGCCAATTTGATCTCGCACCTGTTTCAAAAAATAAAATTAATTAATTAAAAATGTATTAAAACATTATTCTCTGGATTGTTCTAATACAATTAATTAGAAATTTAAAAAATTACGGATTCGAGAAGCAGTTCCAAATTAATTAATTAAAAAAGCTAAAAAATTATCCGAGACCTGCTCCACAAAATCTTGGAGTCTTTGCTGTGCCACCACCACCATGTCCCGTTCTTTTTGCAGTTCTTCCTCCACATCATCCCTAGTCAGGTCAATCCCAATGCGAGACAATCTCCTGCGCAAACATTCATTGACAATGTGGAGGATAAGGTCAGCCGTGGCTCTAATGGCGTTCTCAACTCTGATTCGGAGTTCTTGGAGGAGTCGGGTTTCTTCGCGCATATCCAAAATCATACGTTCCAGCTCCTTCCAGAAATAATACACATCCTTGCTACGCCTTTTTAGACGCTCCGTTGAAATCCGTTGAAGGGCTATCGTCTTTTCATTGACCTCTTGACCAACTCGTTTACCCTCGTAACGGACGCATTCGGCATTGGCGAAGGTATCGGCGGCAGCGTTTTCTTTAGCGATCGTCAAGCAGCGCATCTCATCCATGGAATGTCGGAGCAAGCCAAACTTGGAGACGTTCGGTTTAATGTAGTTGAGCTCGGAAACATCCACGGGGGAACAATCCAATGTGCAGTCAACGTTGTTGTGAACGTATGGCGGGCCGGGCTGGGGCAAGCCGCAAATTACCATGTTATCTTCAGTTGTAGGACACTGATTGCAACAGGGATTGGAGTAGTCTCGGAATTGCTGTGGAACGACACAACATGTCGTGCCCATTGGATTCCCGCAAGGGGGCGGACTGTCGTTCATGCTACATCTTGCGGATTCCGACTGCATTTTGTGGCCTTTGTGATGTCGATATTAGAAATCTTGATTTTTGAGAGACCAGTGAAGGGAATGTCAATTGATTTGGAAGCAGGGCTAGTTAAAGGTTGTTACTCTAAAATTACAGAGAGCATTATTATTATTAACTCATTGGCATTGGTATTAAATTGATATGAAGGAATACATTTAACAACGCATAGGTAACTATAATAAATAGTTATTTAATGTTTCCCATATTTCATTCAATTTTGTAATCTATACAAATTGAATGTGGGCCAGGAGCAATGATTGTACGCATTTGTACATGTAATTACATAATTAGTACACATTTTTGCACAATTATTCTGTCCCATGCCAAAGTTTTATGCGCAAAATGAACTAGACAAATGGTACCTTTGTTTTGTGAAGATAATGTGCTCTTTTTTAGTACGAATGCAAATATGCAATATATTTCTACTTGTTTCTTCTTTCTTGGCCGGCATACAAAAATGACACTCAGTTGCAATTTACAATGTCGTTCCTTGTTCCTGTCTGTCGGTGATACCGGTTATTAGACATAGACGGGTTGCCTTCACTATTTTGTCAAAGTCACGTTCACGGAGAAAATCCAGATATACTTATAATAGGTAGGTACTCATGAATTACCGAACTGAATGCTGTAGGTTGAAATAAGAAATAAATAAATTAGAAAATTGACAAACTACGACTCTGAGAGATTGAGCTTTCTTTTGTAGCTGATCATTTAACACAGGAGGTCATGCAAAAAGTTTGGAATGAAATTGAAAAATTCCGTTTGTTTCTTCTCCGTTGCTTTTTATGCTAGCTTGGCAATTAAATTGGTTGCTCGACTTACCCCTTTGTCCTCACTTCCTCGTTCTTGAAATTCCTCAGCTGTTAAATTGTCTTTCTCTCAAGTTTCTCGGCGCTGCTGTTGTTGACACGTTCAGCTTAGAAAGATTTTCGTTTTTTGAATGGCAGTTGTTTGTTTGTGGATGCGGATTTGCCGAGTTCTTTTTATTACTTTCTTCGTCTTTTCCCTTTACCTTGCGTTGCTCTATACGTGATTATTGACAAGTAAAGGGGAAAGGAATGTTCTAGTGATGCGAAATTGCGAATGTTTAGACTACGTTCAGTTAGGATGGGAAGGAATATGGAAAGGAAAAATGTAAGTCATGGAGAAATGCAGTGTTTCTGCATTTTTTTTAAAAAAATTAAATAATCGATAATTTAACTAACGGGTTTCACTCAAGTCGCCAATGCAACCAGGAGAAAGATGGTTGGCTATGTATTTTCTATAAACATAGCAATGTCAATAATGGCTTTCCCAATCCCAATAAAGAAACGTTCAGTTAAGAGTGTTTTACAAGATTGGTATAGTGTCAGAACTAAAATAGTTTTGAAGAATAGAAAAAGATCAATGATATGTTAGCCTGTTGGGGGTTGGATTATTTATGTATTGATTGCAAAACCAAATACACAGAAGTTTGGTCGATATTTTGATTTCTTTAATGGGGCTACTACAGATATATACTGACATGGCATCTCATGTGGCTATATGGTTCAATTTTTTATATAATTAACAATAATTAAGTAAAATTGTTTACGCAGATAATTTCTAAATGTAATGCAAGAAAAATACAAAAATTAAGACAGTGTTTACGACTCAACTTTTAAACTTTTATTCGAATTTCAAGTGTTACACTTATCCCCGAGTACTGTTTTTTACAAGTACATACAATGTATAATTCCATACTCTTCATATTATTATTCCTCTTAAATCCTACTTTCATTCTATTTTAGTTGAATAACGTGGAGGTTTAAATAGCTACTTAATTTAATATATAGAAATAAAATTACATATAATGATGATAACGCCGGTCTCGTAATATATATGGTATGTATATAATTATTACGCTGCAAATATTTACTATGTGTAACGATGTTATACATAGAATTTAACTTAAATGGCACAAAAATGATGACAAAAAACCTTATTACTCTATATGCTATATAAATGATTGCATTTTTATAATATGATGTTTTTTTACAATATATAATAATTATTTAGGTAGATCCAGGAAGATACTCGTTGACATACACATTAGGAGTTATTATTAAAGGAGTCTATATTGAATCATTATTCACAAGGAGATGAACAATTCTCATATGTGTGGATACATATTAGATATATCAATATATATATACTCATTAACAGGTAAGATTGTTCATTGTATAGAATATTATTATTACTGTTTTCCTTCAAGTTTGTTTTTGCATTTTTAACAAGACGTTTATACATAGTTTTCTTTTGTTAACATTAAATACTTCCAAGTTTCAGGTTACAATTGACAGAACTTATACATGGTATTGTAGTATAATAATAACATTAATTCTCAGTCTCTCTACCACGCAAATACACAGACACCTTGAAGGAGCTGACGTTTTTACCAGGACTAGGCAATACAAATAATATTTAATAGCCTTATAGCATTGATTCTATATTTACAATAATAATATGTATGCATATTTTATATTTTTTTCTATACAAATTGCTATCAATTCAGAGGCATAAACATATGTGTATGCTTCTTTTTTTAATACAATAATATTATTTTTATAACCAAAAACGAACATTATTATTTTCTTTAATTGACTGCTAGGCCCTGAAATCCATGTGTGGATAAAGTCAATTGTTCGAGGATCCGATCCTGACCCAAACTCATGAGACTCTCTTTGGCTCGATTTTGAACTTGAGGCGTGGGATCCGTTTGAGCGAGGTAAGCTAATTGTTCGATGGCATTCGTAACTTCCAATACTGACAAGAGCAAACAGGCGGACTCCCGATCCAAGTTCCAGTCGGACTCCAGCATTTCCATTGCTGTATTTACAAAATCTCGCCTGTAGGTATGAATACATGACATATCTTGAATATATTCCCTGACGGCCATTGAAGCTTCTTTTTCTGGGGAGATCAACCACCGGATTAATGACATTAGGACTTTCTTTGGTGGCAATCGCTCTCCTAAGGATTTCACTAGGTTCACCACTTCAATAGATTCACCTTGCAACCGGGATTGGAGTAGTTCTGTTAAATGTTCAAATTAAAAATTATTTGAATTTTAAAATGCTAAATTAATTGGCATATTTATTCTTTTACATCCTCCGCCATTAATTGTGATTTTAAAGTTCTAATCTATTTTTAATTTTTAAATCTCATATTATACAACTTGAAGTTCATACCTTCATCTGCAAGTTGTTCCACAAGTTTGTAAAAATTATTTTGATGAGGCATGAGGAACAACTGGAACTGGAAAACTGTTAAGACTGCTGAAGGATTGAGCTGGTCACCATTGCCAGTATCTAGCATAGCTTGGGTAAGGATTTTAGCTACACGATTACTCAAATGAGCTTCCTTCGGGTGTTTGTAGTTGACGACGGGACGGATTTCTAATTCTAAACCATGAACTGCCATATCAGCTGTTGTCACCAAGGGGCAATGTGATGTTGTATCAGTAATTCTTTCCCACAAGAGCTGCAAAGTGGGAAAGGCGGACAAATCTGCAAGCTTCCCCCGACCTACGGGGCTTTTAGCTTCTTTGACGATCTTTCCTACGATTCCGCCTTGCTCGCCGAGCTTTGATACAGCCACCCGTTCTCTGGTTTTTAGGGGTCCGAAAGAACCTAGATTCTGTATTAATAACATACAAATATTTTTAGTAATACACTCCCTGAATTCTACTTTAAAGGATATTTCCGATGGATGTTTCTGATTAGTTATACCTGTACCAACTGCAGACAGAGGTTAATGTGAGTTTCAAGTGCCAGATCTAATTGGGCATTTCCCGTCACAAGGGGAATCAAAGGGCTGCCAGCTGATCTTGCAGGGGAAGGGCTCCTGGAATGTGTATGGCCACCAAGGGAGGAAATGCCAGAATCGGTTGTACGAGCTGTCATTTTAGGATCGATGATTTCCTGATACGAAAACAGCATAATAAAATGTAATGCGGGTAATACAAGGTAAAAACACAATGCCTTATAAACTTAAAATACTGTAATAACATCTTTGTTATTGAAAGATTTGGCAAATGACAAACTTTTGAAAAATGTAAGGTTATGATAGCAAGAACATATAGTAGGTATAGATTTGAACTCACAGTAGACGGACGATGACGTGCATATCGTTCAGAAACATTAAAAATTTTGTTGGTGCCCACAGTCGGGCTTTCCGAAGGAGGGGGAGGTGATGCTGACGGAATAAAACTAGTATCATCCCCTTCTTCCACCACCACAGAATCCAAAAAGTCAAAACATTCAAGCGCTGACTCAATATTGAGACTGGAGCTGGAGGATGAATTCACAACACCCGGTCCATCCTAATCCAATATAAGAGCGAAAACATATGAAAGGATTGAAAATCATCACATATACATATAAGTAAGTAGAGGAAAGACAAAGCAAACAAAAACAAAGAGTTAACCCAGCAGCCGTTTAATCCTTTAAAAGGATTTTTAATATAGACGCACCAGTAAGCACAAATAAATCTATTCCCAAGGGTTAGGTAAGTATAACAGACTTTCCCAGCAGTAAAATAGGAGCTTTGTTTATATCATACGTTGTATGCAATATAAATAGATTGGAGATTAATTAATGTAATGATACAATACATATTTTTAGTAATACAAGCATATATGCATTATAGTAAATAAGTATGTTTCGTAAGCCCCCAGGATGGCAGCAAACGCCTACATGCAACAAAACAAAACTAAGGATGATTAAGACCAAAAATAAATTGACAGGATCTTGCAGCATCCATCCCTTAATTAAATCCCAGTAGCTTCTTTATCTATAAATAAACGAAAAGTATTATCTCTAAATAATATACTTACATGAATCATTTTCTCAAGATCACTCAAATAGTCTTCGAGATTTTCGAGTTCAGGCCACTGTCCTTTGATATCTTCAAGGAAACTAATTAATTTCAAGATGGAATCCTTGAGCGTCTTAATCCCCTCAGCAGCCTCTTCATCATCCATAATAAGCATCACTCCATTTCGACTGTGAGTCAATCCATCATCTGTTTCATTATCCTCCACTACAGTGCCGGTCTTGGGTTTCGTTGCCACTGCTGCTCGAGGTGTCTCAGTTTCACCCGCATTACCACGCTTCTTCAGGCTGAAATTTCCGGTTGGATCTGAGCTCAAAGCTCCAGCTTTTGCAGCCAGGAGATCCTGTTTACTTTGGAGCCGTGCAGATTTGCTCCCGGTCAGGGAGCTGAAGCGGAAGGAGTTGGTTTCAACGGAATCATCAATGGATTCCAGCGTCCTTTCCCAAAGTGGGATTCCAGCGTTTCGGGAATTAATGGAACCCATCGTGCTCTGTGAGGGGGAGTACATGGTCACTGTAGAACTATTGGAGCTCATGGTCATATCCGGCGTGGTAGGAGACAGCCTCCTCTTCCTGGAGGGTGAGGCGGAAGCAGCGGAGGAATTCGTTCCATGAATGTAGTCGTCCGTATAATCCAACGGGCACCAAGTGACGATAATATTTAATTTCAAACTCCCACTTGGATTCAAGTTCACCGTCATTAATTGTGGATGGGAGGAGAAGAGTTCGGTAGCTTCGCAGAATTTATTTCCTAGGAGGACCTGCTTCCCAAGCGTCTTAACTTCCGCTGCCTTGATGTACATTACTTCTCCGAGGACAGCCCGGAACGTGGCTCGAGGTAAATCCCATGTTTGCGTCCCATCCTTCCCCACCTTCCCTCTCGTCTTCCATTTCTGTATCCCATGCTTAATTGTAATTTCAAAAACATCTCCTGGGCAGAGGCGAGCAAAACCTTGGATACCCTTCATCGTCATTTTGAATGTGCCCAGGAAAGCTTCAAGTTGTCCTTCCAATGAGCAGAGGACATCCGTACATTCTTTAAAGCCCGCTTTCACATTTGCTAAAGCTGAGTCCCTTTCCTTGCCCTCGGAGATACTAAAAGCATAGGCCATGGCACGTACTCCTTCACGGAGACGCTGTTGAAGGCTGTATTGCTCCGCGAGCTCCTCCACTCGACTTAATTGGTATTCTAGTTTCTTTAAGGTACGTTCTGTTATTTTGGCTGTCTGTAAATTCCGTCAACAACAAAAAAAATTAATTAAAAACGGATTCCGTCAAATCACTCTGATTTCTTAGCCCCAAATAAAAAGCTGCATAAGAACTGTTATTATAGGTACTTATACGTGTTTAATTAGGAGAAGCCAATAATATTTAGAAGGGGTTGTGTCAATACCAAAAAATATTTTAATTAAAGACAACATGCACATAACATAAAAGAGAAAACAATAATATAATGATTAACCCTGTAAACGTTTTTGTGATTGCTATCGACCACACTTGAATAAAAAAACTAATTAAATCACGAACAAAAATTCATCGCCAGAAAGAAAAAATCTCTACATATTCAACCAGCAAAAACTCTATAGAGATATTATAGATTTATTATCTTTCATTTTTTTTACTGTATGCTAAAAATAATATAAAGTGCAGACTCAAAAATGCATTCCACATAATAGTTCATCCCGTGCCTAAGAAGATATATTACACACTGGCAGATCAAACGCCCATTCATTTTTTTTCAATATTTTGGCCCAGACTGTATTGCTAAAGTTCAATCCTCTATAGGTTGAGCATACACTACTACTAAAAATAACAAATAAATCTGCGTACCGCATAAAAACAGACGGCTTTTTTGCATGCAGTCGAGACCCATTAGTTTCAAGTTAAACATCCCATTTTCCTTATCAACTGCTCCCCATAGACGTTTTTATCAATATATAAGTAATGCATGCATAATACATTATGAATAAACAGTGTATACTTTACGGAAGATTTGGGTGCGGACTGCCTCAACCTTAGAATTGGAAACTATAGTAAGTTCTAAAACATAGACGTGAAAAATATACCCTTGGAAGAAAAACAAATCCTGGTAATATATATCATGCTCATCCCTATTTTATAGAGATGCTAAAACATACCTTTCCTATCTATAAACATTACTTCTGCCACATTTATCTTGTATATTACATATTATAAAGGGAATGAAAGCATGCGTTTCTAAATAATAGCATTTTAGCATAAATAAATCAAGTCGTACAAAGCAAATAAGGTTGTATATTATGTACAAATATATTATTATGTATATAAATACACACCCCGCTGAATTATAAAGGAGAAAAGAAAACGTGGCCTGGTATATTTACAGTAAAGAAAAGAGAGAATTACATTGGATCAATAGATTGAAGAAAACATTATTTGAACAAAAAGAAAAGGAAAAAGATTTATAGCAAGCAATAGTGCACATGCGATTATTACTTTCCCATTGTTGAGTTACATGTAAACCATACTTATTCCTATGTAGCACACAACAATAAAAGATCAATCTATGTTATGTTAGTTTTATACATTACAATCTAAAGCACATGGAAGCATGCAAAGTTTTTTAAAGTAGGAAAACGTCAGCTGGAATCCGTTAAAGTCTAATAGGGTTAGACGTACATTCTGTTTTTAGTAGTTCACGAAATTATATAAGACACGAAAAAAGTAAGTAGATAAGTGGTAACGTATATATTTGTTTAAGTATTAGTATGTTAAATAAAAAAAACGTGGTATACAAGAGTGTTAACCCCAAAAAATATAAAATGAAAGTTCAACTAGTACATGTTGATATATATATGTTGGACCTCACCTTTTCCATTTCATAAATTCGTCCCTGGAGCATGGACTATACGTGTGTTTAAATGGAAAATACCAGGCAAGCGAGAAAAAGTAATAAAAAAAACAACAAATTATTTTTCCATGTCTTCAAACATACATAATTTATGTATATAAAAGTATAGTTTATACAGTAGTATGTCTTGAGGTGACTATAAATTCTTCATAAACCTAATTCTTATAACTTCGTAAATAACATGGCGATGCAACAGCACTGTCAAGTTTTCACAGTTTTATTGGCACTTTTAATGTCAGACAGTCATAATATATTCTAAACTATGTCCATTATATACTAAAAGAAATATCCACGTAAACTACAGTGCAATGACAGTTTTTCTCAGTTTATTTGCACTTAATCCTCCTCGTCTTAAAAATACACTTGTTTTGGGATCACACTACCTAAATCAGTACACACGCATATGTATGTAAGCATGTGTAGATACTTACATATGTATAAGTGTAATCACAGTAATTATTGAGGTACTAGAAAAGTCCAGAAAAATTTACAATAAATGGGAGAAAGTAAGTCAGGCCTAAATATAGAAAAAACTTGACATATGGAAATAAATAAAACACAACAAGAGTCAAAGAGTCCTGCTGTCATAAATCTTACTGTTAAACAACTTAGCCATGACTAAATTACCCGCGACCGTCCATCTACAAGAACCATAACCCTGTTATTATACAGTATTATATACTCACGTAGTATAGCTGTACACGCATATGTATAAAAATGGAGAGAGAAACATGATATAAGTATAGAAGGATAAGAATATATAGCTTATCAGATACATATAAGCTGTAAACATTTTACATTTAAGTAAGATAATAGAGACAGAGAAAAAGAAGTTATCTTTTGGGAAATTGTATGTATGTAATGCTGATACTGTATACATACATATAACAACAACTTTAAACTTTCGTCGTCATGTTTAAAAATGCGACGTAAAATGCTGTGTTATTATATGTAAAAGAATATGATCAAGTATCTGTACATTCACACAAAGGAAGAAGAGCATCCCTTCTAAAAACTTGAGCATCTTCTATATGTGTAGATTATACCTTAATACTAATTACATATGTATGTATATGTACTTTTCTATAACAAATGATATTTTCGACGACGACGACAACGAGAAAAGGCTCGTAAAAGTCTGTATGTAAAGGAAAAAGCATCGCATATAGAGATAGACTTTTAGCAGATAACCTTATTATACATACCAAGAGACCTGCAAAATGTTATTGTGGGCAATAAAGAATCAAGAGAATAGTTAACGGAACGATAAAACCAACTCAAGACTCATCCACATATGACACATTATACTCTGTATCAAGTACTATCCCCTGTGGATAATACTGTACACAGTAACCATTATACACTCTGGTCCCTATGTGTATAAAGTTTCAGCTCAGTGGGTCAGAACAACCATTTAATTCTAATTTCTTTTCCACATTTAACTAACTAGTACAAAATTATTATTTTCTGCTCTTAAAATCATACATCGTTGAGAATAAATGCGGTGCCATTTCCTTGCTAATGTCTTGGATACTCTACACACGTGGACCTGTAGTATGTATGTTTATCAGCCTTATCTATCTATATATGTAAGTACCTTCACTAAAATTTTATGTATGTACACCACTGCATATTAGTTTATAACTATATGTACTATCCTAGAAATTTCATATTCGAAACAATTCCTTTCGTTTCGTCCGCAGATTTTTCGCTACATCACCCGACTCCTCAACATCGTTAGATAACGCGCCTACAATTCATTAGCAGAACGATACTGCGTGTATTTAACAACTAAAAGAAAGGATTTTCATTTCACTGTCTATATGTAGCTACAGTGAATACCTATAGTACATAAGGTATAATAGAGTTTACGATGACAAACAGAAGGGTGCTGTATCATTTTCATAATAATAATCGTAATAATAAGCAACAGTTAACATCCCCTGATTCAATTTTAATGATAATCGTTGCAACCAAAGACAAACATATGTACATCCATCCTTTCTTTTAGTAAACCAAAAAATTAATAATTGCTATAGCTAGCTACATATATAGCTATAAAGAGCCTTTCTATTTCTTTCTCTGTCACTTAAAACAGCTTCACCATAAGATTAACAAGCCTATTCATTTTCGCTTTCGCCCATAAATGAAACGAAACTTCTAGCCGCACCGTATAATTATCATCAGAGAAAGATAAATACTTACAACCTTGAAAATTAATTACTGTGTCTGTGTACAAATTTGCAGGTTTTCACTAATAATTATGTAGTTTTAACTTTAATAAATATATACTTATATATAATTTATATAGTGTAATTTTTTTAAACACTTTTTAAAAACTGTATAATTACACTTGGTAGAGTAGAATATTAAAGAATAATAATTATTACACAAAAAGAAGTTACAAATTGCTAACTTACTTGACCATCACTTATGCTCATTTCTCGGACACCTTCCTTAAGTCCACCGATTTCTTCCTCCGCCACAGCCACACATGCTTTAAGGCCTTCAATAAGGCCTTCAAAGGCTGCCCGAGCTTTGTTGGGTCTCGGGGTTTTCGGTATAGAGGCCGGGATGGATTTAAGACTTCCACCCATTTGAACAAGATGATGGCTATTATTTACAGGAGAGAAGGGTGACTGACTACTACTTGTAAGAGTTCCCAAGGAATTCATCAGTTTGCGAGGAACTCCTGGACTCGCGTAACCCTGGCCTAGAACCCCGGGAGTCCATGTTCCACCGGCCCTGTTAATCAAACAATAAAAAGATTCTTATTATGATTGCATGTAACAGTCTAACTGTAAAAGTGGATGCAAAGCCAGCTTTTCCGCATCATCATAAAGTAAATATTGACTTTTGATTTGATTGACACCTTAATAATGCGAAAGGGTTTTTAATACAAAGGAGGGACATAATACTATAATTTAATACAAAGAAGGTGCATAATACTCTAATAAAGGTTTACCGACACCACAGGTAAATGACTCATTTTTACCGAATGCATACTACAGCTGGTTTTTTCTAAATTATTTCTAATATATCTGCAATATTATTTTTTCTTTGAGAACAAGTATTAAAGATGAAGTTATGCATATTTAATGCGGATGATTGGAAATGTAACACTTATGTAAATGAAATAATACACACATATGTCAAAGGATAAGTACATATATCATATGGGGAACAAATACAACATGCAGTATAATGTGTATTCTGCTGTCATATACAGCTGATTGTGTGCCGATGAGTGTGATTACATGACGGCTGTTCTTTCTCTGTTACTAGAACATATTTCAACTAAATCCAATACATGTGCGAGTAGTAGGTCTTGAGGTTGTATTGTATTGCTGTTAATAAAGAAATGCACCTTGTGTTACTACTGCAAATTATGTCTTATCAATATGATCAGTATTTTAATAAAGGACTTTACAGGTATGATAATACGCAGCTACACCAAATTATCGCTCTGATTTACTCCTGTACCTTTTAACCTTGACTTTAATGTGCAAAGGTGGAGATTGTTTAACTCATACACAGGGCCTTTCTTTATTAGAGTCAAGCATACTTATATAAGTATAAGTCGGTAATATTATTGACTGTTCATACTACAGAAGTCCGGATAGTATTGTAATAAGTTTTGATCTTCAGAAGGATAACGATACATAAGCTTTGAACACACTGCATACTTATATATGCAATGTGTACCTCTAACTGTGCACTTAATTCATTTTTACACGTTTCTCCATCCGAAATGAACGCCATTCATCCCCATGCAGTTATAATCGCAAACACTGCCATATAATATATTATAACTACTCTCCAACTTGATTTTTAATTCCTATCAGCTCTCAAGTTTATTAGCGAAAAAGCCAGTTTGAATTTCAAACTTTTTAATGAGCGTCCCAGAATCGTAAGAACGTATTGAGGTTGAGACTGGGCTCATGTCCAACTGAACCTTGTCAGCCGACGAGTGCAATACACATAGAAATTATATGGTTTACTATAATAGAGAGATACATACGGCCGACGGTTTGTTTGTTGGCGTTGTTATTAACGATCGTGGGTTCAAAACTTTACTATTCGACTCTTGCTCCTCGAATACACATTCAACATTACGTACACCAAACTGTACGAAGTGAGTAACACTGATGATGAGAGAAATGAGGGAGACAGAGAGCCGCGAGTGAGTACTGACGGGGTACGGATTGCAAAGAGTAAGTATAAGTATAATATACAGCCGGCGACCTACTTGACAACGTGGTTAACGATTTTATAATATTGTTATCATTTTCCATAACACATGCATAACGCTACAAATACATACAAACTCACACCCACATTTCTGCATTTTTGTACTCAAATACCAGTAATTTTTTTTAGTTTTTTCCTCCCGCCTCCATCGCATCTCCATCCTATTTATTATACACGCATATAATGATCAAATTCAACTTTTATACACTTGCATTAATACACTGATATACTTTTGCATACCGTGAAAATACTTACTATTTTATACTTTACTACAACTCTAGCTATAGTAGCAAATTATATTCATTCATACTCGCTCCTACTATAGTATAGTAGACTTGAACGTAGTTCGTATATTACATGACGCAACAGCAAGAAATATTTACAACTGACTTCACCTATTTCTGTCAAGCCTTACCTACTCTTAAGAAATAAAGCTTCCTTCAAACTGCATATAATCACATTGGCAAAACTCCGTCATTACAGATTTATATTGCTTTTATAATAATAATATTCCTCCAGATATCATCTGTCAGGATCCAATTACAAAGCCAAGCGCAGTTTCACAATCTACTGCACAATACAGTTGTTTTCCGCCAGCATAACAATAACGCTCTCAAAATCTCTAATAGCCTCGATGATACTATCCGCATCTTTAGTTCCCTCGGAACTTTATGGTGATATACCGAACTATTGGGGGACAGATTGTGTGAATCAGATTTTGTAAAATTCCACCATTCAAATTATGTAGATGCGTGTACTTCTTTTACACACGGATACATATGTACTTGTATAGACTTCTATACAGAGCACATAATGCTATATGCTATAAGTATACAGTGTCTATACAGACGAAAATACATGAACTGCAATCAGTAAATCATCCGTGATCCATGCACCAAGCTGCCGGAGCAAAATGAAGGACAATTGGACAGAGAGCCATTGACATTGAATTTATTGACCGATGAGACTTGTAAAACGAATATTCTAAGAAAAATGATCGTAGGTATATTAAATTCATGCACAAGTTTACAAAACCAAATGGCGAATAACTCACGTATACACAAAAGTAAAATGCGAATCAATCGGATTGTAAAGAGCGAGTAGCAATTCATTATCAGCATTTGATAATATAGTATTTTGTACCTTCAATCGTCGTCGACAAGTAATAATCACATGTCTATGCAAATTCATCGAAATGTAATAATCACATTTTATATAATTCCGTATTAATCACTTATACAGTTTCATTGAATGCTAATGTCCCAAGTGTGTTCTACGAACTTGTCTGTTCTTCTGTTATGTTCTGAGAACTTGTCCGATCTTCAGCTTAATTTACATCTGACATCGATAGAGAAGAACCTTATGAATTATATTAAAAATCTGTTGATTTACGGTCATTACAGCCTTCGTATAATTCTTTCCTGTGCCTATAATAATAATATTTTGAATATTATTCCTTCCTCTACCTACACTAATTCCTATACTTTAAAATATGCGTGTTCACTTTAATGGAATTACTGTGGCTTATGCCAGTTTGGAATAGATGCGGACTTTGCGGTGAAGGAATTGAGCTGTAAGTGGTATTTCAAGTCACACTATACACTCATCCACGATCAGTTACCTTATAACCACTAGCCTCCAAGAAATTATTACTGGGAATACAACCCTGGAGGGTATGTATATATGCAGATAATACAGTAATATTCATGTCAAGATAGTACACCAATACTGTAGTCAATCTGTACCAATCGAGGGGATATCCTATGAGCGCCAAAAACGCCAAAGAGAATCATCTTCATCGTCGTGAGCGAGAGGACATGCAATCACTGTCAGTACATTTAACACAGAGCGTCACAGATAAAACCAATAAAAACGCCCGTATTAAATCCTTGGAAAAAATGTTGAAATCAGATAAAACAAGTTACAACACCACAAATCTGCATAATCATACTCATAATTGAAAAGGTTAACATCTAACCGTTGTTCCAACGTCCGCAATTTCAAAGTAATAGCATCGATACCGAAGGGGTATTTAGTGTATCATCAGGGTAAACTATACATATGCACGTACATAGTTAAGGTGGCAAGAAATATGAAGAAGCAGCAACTATATAACTAGTACCGTAAACTTTAATAACTGATAAGCCCGTACAATAACATCACACCGGCCGTGGTATTAAGTGTGTGTATAAACTCTGCTAAATGTCAAGACTCCCTACTGTATAATCTCGCTTGTTGTATATTACTGTATCATCCTCCTGTGATCATTGCAGAGATAATAAAACCCTGGGGTTAGACCAATCAATATTATACGTTACAGCAGCTCACAGGTACAAAATGTTAGAAGTTGCAGAAGCAGCAGACATGTACAATCAATATTATAAGTTGCAACCGCAGACATGTAGAAGAATGCAATGTCAATATGTCATTAGATCGGTATGTCAAATTATTAATTGCCTTTTCAGACTGACTGCGTTGGTGCTGCACTGTGACATTGACGAACTCGTTCCCGTTCCGGTCCCTGCTCCTGATTCTTCTTCTCCCACGGCAGTCACAGCAGCAGGAGTAAAAGCTGAATTCATCAACAGCATCACAACATCCTTTTGATTTTAAACAATATCTGTACTTGATAACAAACTATAACCTTCAGCAGTAACAACCCCCGCTCAATTATACGAACAACAACCAGAAATTCACCCACAGCAGTAGAACATTTATGTAAATGTGTCGTGTCAACTTGTACGTATACATTTACTTCCAATTCACTCATTCGTCAATTTCAATTATCACAAACAATGGTGACCATAGTATATTATCCATTTTCATAATTCATACAACAACCAGTCAGGTCGTCAAATAATCTTTCACATTTATTTACACATTGCTGTCTATTATGGCGTTCAGTTGTGTGGTGGTATTCACTGTGCGGATTCACTGACAATCAGTTCGTGCATATTAGAGCATATTACCATAAAATAATGACTGGATACCACTAATCACGTACAACAAATCATGCTCCTGCTTCCTTTCCTTCCACTCCTGAGCCTTCACGTTTTGCGTCAATACAATGTTGTTACTGTGTAGTTGTTGTCATTCTAATAAGTCAATCATATCAGTTGGTATAATTACAGACTTCACAGCTCTCCAACTCTGGAAATGAGTATTCGTAATGAATTCATTAAGGTTCAAAGGAACTGTATATGTACGCCAGTTTTGAAGGAATATACGCCAATTATTTTTCTCATGCCTTGTAATTTCATGCAAACAGTCTTCATACAAATCAGTGCGCATATATAATATATAAGTATAACACAGATAATGTAACTAAGTACCTATACCACATATATAACTTTATGTATCACAATAAAAGAATATTCAACAACAAAATTGAATTTCCTTAAAGGAGTCCAGAAGAAAATATTTTTCCTTTGTTGTTTGAAAATGTCTCACTTGGTCATAATGACATCTTCATCAGATTGTCTTATTCCCCTCAACTTCTTTGTAGAGAATGCGGACATGGAAAGTGCATTGTCTTCTCTGTACAGCAACGTCGCAAGGAATTTAAATTACTCTCAAGTCATTTGGAACTATTATTCACTTTTCTCAATGTAAGATTCATGTAAGCATAATTCAAGAGTCCAACCCCTGAGGAACACTCGGACTTTTAAAAGCAAAAAAATTCAGTTGATTCTTCACTCTCCCTTGAATCTATCAATAATAGACTAAAATCCTATACACATAAATTCATTTCACATCTCTCTCTGTCTCGTGCTTTTGAAAAGTGCAACGAGCTGAATGAAAAAGCAACTTCACGAAATAATAAAAAATATTACTCTCGAACTAATTCATTCCGTCGTACGTGACCTCCGCCGACCTTGCAATTTCAAACTTTTAAAATTGCGATTATTATGCTTGAGGAAAAATGCTTTTATATTCATAACACTAAATTATAAACGTCAGTTTTTCATCCTATTGTATACACTTGTTTTATTATGTACACACACAGAAACTCGAATGCAGATCAAGTTTTTCCAGGAAAAATTCGTCTAAACTAGCGAATAATCGTTTCTTGGAGCTGAGTATTAAAATTTAAAAATCTCCGCAAAAGGAATGTGGTCTCTCACGCTATTAAAAATACGATTTTTTATTTGCGAATATAATAAAAAATATGTATGTATGTAAGCAAATGTACAAAAGGGAAGATAAAAAATCACTGCAATACTAGTCAATTACTTTAAAGTTGATTAAATGCTAGTGTCACTGAATTTACAGAGTTCATCTTCTCTGAGATTAAGGTACTCAACTGAAAGTAAAAATTTATTTCTATTGAGAAGAATATCGTCAGAGATTCCTTGAAATAGTAATGTCGAACTTGCAGCAAGTAAATATACACAGTCGTCAGTAGTTTAATCCTGCGTTCCTATATGTACCCTCCACTTCTACTACATAATCATGCTGTGAGTGCACTGGCAAAAACAAACATGAACTTATAAATTTAAAATTACAACAAACTAGAATCTTTCCTATAGATACTTTTCAATGACTTCTAATTTAATACTAGCCGTCGTCTACTAACTACAACAGATACTAGTTGTAACTACTTCAACTTTCCTTATCTCTTTCGGCCAAAAAATCTTATAACTTGTATCTCTACTTTATACCAATACCCCTACTACTACATCTTGCATCTATACTTATATATTATGTGTACTTATAAATAGATTCCAACTTGTAGACATCATTGCAATTTGCTCACGCTTATAACACCATCATACATACTTAAATTCCTTCCGCACATTATATGCACAAAACTTGAATAGAAGAGAAAACGACATGCAAAACTTTTAAATACTAACTCTATATCGCTTATTTTTACATGAAACCTACGCCACAAATCTGTAAAGCAGCTGGTATAGTCCATTCATACACAGCATACCCACCATATAGTACAACCTAATAAATATCCCTTTTCACTACAAATCTTCATAATTGCATACCCATATACTTACTTGAGAGGAAGATTCAAATCGGATAAATCCCTGTTCTAAAATTACAAGCTTGGCATTCCGGATTTGACACACGAGCAAATCGAAATTCCGAAGATAACGTGTGTAGCACATTTAACGCACAGCTTAGCCGAATTTAAACACCAGGATACTTATCGTTAGATAAAATTAAGTACCTACATGAATATGCTTAGAAGAATTTAATCTCAACTTAGATGAGTCTAAACACACGCGATGAATTTAAATACTCGAATATACGTACTTGCTACAATTTAGGTGAATTTAAGCATATAAATTCCTGGGTAAACTCAAGTATGAGGAAGCAGAAACATGAACCTCCGACCTAAAATCCATCTTATTCAAGAATTATTACCTAATGTCGGTGTCATGGACATAAATAAGCTAGAAAATACTACAAATATAATATGTAAGTATTTATCTGTAATACAGATGTAGATAACTACCACTTATAAGTACGTACATATAGGTATACACAACACAAGCCAAAAGACTACTGCAAATTTGAATCCATCACCCTCTGTCAACCGAAAAGTTCAAGTTCAAACGAGACAACCATAGGGAGGAATCATATTTTGCCAGCACAGCAAAACTCTTGGCAAAAACGGTTCGTCAAAGGAATAACCGCAGAAGTTGAGCTATGTATCTGCGGCATAGAATAAGCAATTTAAAAAGGGAGGAATTATTAGTAAAGACATGCATGGACAACTAACTGTGCGTTTACGGAATCCCAATGAAAAGTCACTACTTTGTACATTCTAATTGATGTCAACCACTGTACTTATACTATGTGAAGTAGTATTTATTGGCGGTGAGAAGTCAAGACTTGTTGCATGGGATTAGCCATAATTTCAATCCACTTGTATCCCTTCATCTTCGGCCAAATATAAAAACCAAGTCCAACTATAATACTTTCTGGCAATTAGAAACGTCAGATGATACGTACATTCACATGTAATTTGATCGGTTGTCACATAGAAGTAATGTATGTTATATTTGCATTATTAACTGAATGTAAGTATTTTTGCATTATTATTAACTGCAACACAAGATTAGGAAAATGAAAAAAATGCCAAAGAAAACCTGCCAATCCAATACGCTTGTCCAATTATAAGAGACCGCAAGAGTACAACAGAAGCTGTATGTACAGTTTATGTAGATAAGGCTAATCCATAGTAATCACAATAAAAGTCATTCTTTGTTCATTCAAGAATATCTTTCTGTTGACAGTTCCACCTAATAAGTGTAACTAATGGGAGAAAAAGATACTGACATCTAAATCCTTTATTATTATTATGACGATTTGGAATAAATGTGTAAAACCAATATCGAATCATGAAAATCCAGTTCTACTTACAATATTAAATGCTCGAGAATGTAGAGGCATCGACGAACATAACAGTTATTACTTGAGATGGAAATAAAAATAACTTTTATAATAGTCGAGAGTCTCCTCTCTATTGTTCCTGCTATATAAGTGGCTCATCTTTCAAAGTCATAAATAAAATCGTCTCCTTAATCTTCTATGTGCAGATGATAACATTCAAGCATATGCATAGCTGCACACATACATAATTTAAATGCTGTGGTTTTACATACATGATGCTTACTTTGGTTTGACATCGATGGTCACATCATTACTGAGCATTAGTATCTAAGGACGAATTACTCACACATAAACACACTGAATAAGTTCTATATGAGTGTGTGTTTGTAGTAGAAAAGACGACGTGATCGACTGACCCATAAATACCACCAAGGCAGAGTTGAACAATGATAATATGAGCTAACTAGGAGAGCCGAAAAAACATGATTAGTCCCTTATTCCTGACCTATTCTTCAATATATTTCCCATTTGTCTTCACCTCAAAAGTCAAAACATTTTTTTCTGACTCTTCCTCCTTCTTGTCCTCCATACGCTCTGAGAAAGCAGGCACAATATCCCATCGATAATTTTATATATACGAAACATGTATGCATTATAAATCTATCTCTACCTACTACAATAAAGACATAAATTGTGCAGCCACCATATGATTTTTTATCCTATTGTTTCTCCGGTTGATTAATTTTCCTCGAGCTTATTGAGGGAAACAACGTGTCGCGAAGGAGAAGACGAAAAGGTGAAAAATGTGAAAATCATGATGCGCTCAGTCACACATAAGAATCAAGAGAAGAAGAATAAAGTGATTGCAGCGAAAAAATATTTTTTTATCGAAATCACTCATCCTCTATATAAGTGCCTCTATATACATAGTTTAGGAACCCTTATTGAAGCCTTTTAAGATTTTTTCCCACTGTCGACCACTCCACACTATAGTATACCACAAAAACATTTTATTCCTTCTCAGCAATTAACTCACACAAGTGCTCTAGCCACAGTACTGATTGCTGCATAATTAGGTACGTAAGGCAATAATCTCATACCTATCCTCTCAAGTTTAACATTGTGAATATTCGCACAAGTACTACAACAAGACCAGAAACACAAAGTTCACTTCACAATCAGATATTCGTGAAAGCAGCAAACCACCAACCGACGATCGACCGATTGCCGTCTGTACATATCTCATATTACATACAACAAAGAAGCTCTAGGTATGTATACGAAGAGTATACATGAGGCTGAACTTTGCCTTCATCAAGGAGGCATATATATTCATCATCTGCAGAAAAAGAAGGCATAAGCCTGGTCTTATGCGTTGTCGTAAATCAACAATGACTCTATGAAGCAAACCATGTGAACGAGTCATAGGAATGGAAAAGTAAGAAACGGGGTCAGCAACTCCAAAGCATTTAACAATAGACCTCAACATTTTACTTGCACACCATCGTCATCAACAACAACAACAACCACCACAGTAAGTTGTACAAGCCCCAACTATAGAATTCTTCGACCTACCCACACATGCTTAAAGGTATCGTATAAGTATAATAAAAGATGAATTTACAGTCGCAAATCATGCAGACAAGCCTGCAAAAATTTACTCATAATGTTCGCAGTTCATAATATACACATGCACCTACAACGCATAATACACACTCATATACAACACATACATTGTACACCACCACTCCGTCGAGTCAACGTGATTCTCTTTCTTGTTTAATGTTTCTTCCTATTGTGCTTCCGTATATTCTAAACTTGACTCGTGTGGTCATACGGATGGGAACCATTCCTATCATCTTTTGGACTTGGATCTATGCACTACTACTAAATTTTACTGGACTTGATTCTCGTCCGTGTAACGTGTGAGAACACATTTATATAGGAGACATGTACAGTTGTTGGCAGCAGCAGCAGCAGAAAACTTTATCTTCCGCAAGATTCCCTACAAGGCTCGGTTACCGATGCTTAACAACAACGACATGCCAAAAATCCCAGAGGAGCAGCTAGCACAATCAAACTACAGTATCACAATAACCATTGAAATAGCTAATCATTATTAAATTACGCATTTTTCTTTCAGATTTCCATCTACCTATACAGGAATCTACATACTAGGGATATTATTATATTGCCTTTAATTTAATGACAACACCTTTAAAAATCTGTCTCTTTACCTTATCTTCATGACTATCTCATCCTAAATAATTACATGCACAGACAACTGTTTTCTCACCCCGTTTAAACTGTTGTCCATCCATTACAATCTAAATATCTATATAAATACATACTTTAAATTCATGTATCTAAATACAGCTGGTGTCACTGACATAACATCTACATAAGTACGGTAATCTCTAGAGAAGACAAGAAATATCCATTTGCAAGAAAAACAACCTCATAGACTTGATAGTTTGAGCTACAGGAAAGGCAAAACCACTGCTTTTATCGATTGTCAATCATAATTAATACAGAAGCTCAATCACCCACGCCAAAACACTCATCCTTTAATATATTGTGCTTCAGATAGATACTCATCTGTCTATATATCATGCTTTCCTAAGTAAATTGACTGCTGAGATTCCATTCAATCCATGGAATATGGCAGAGTCATCTGAGAAAAAACACTAAGGAATAAGCTACTGAGTTTCTATTGTGTAGTGTATTGACAGGAAAACGGTTCAATACTCTCTCTCTCTCCCCAAAGCCATCAAGAATACTCAAAGATATAGATATCCACCATATGCTTGTGCATTATTACCTTTATTTCAATGCATAAAACATGCTCTGTCAGAATGTGCTTCCGATTTCCAAGCTGTATGGCACTTATCCCAAATTGCGTCTCTTCCGCTTTCTTACCAATTTCCTCCACTATAATTTCCAGTAATAGGCAATATCATAAATGGATTCATACGTTATTTGGTAACTCTTATAACCTTCTGAATGTAGAGAATGGCTAATTCGAAGAACAAGAAAATCTTTTATACTACGACAATAACTCAACGAATCTTATTGCCATGTACATAGTAGTATCATGATATTATATCAGTACTATGCCATCTCATTTTATATAGAATACTTACACTGTAATGTAAAAGCCGGTTGAAAATATAAATGAACTTTTTAGCATTAACGAAATTATACTTAGGTAACCAAATACATTTAGGTGGATACGGCCATGTCCTCTACATTTTATGATACCTCTGCGGTCTATGTTGATAACTCTTTAAAAACATCTTTATTCCAACGATTTAGTGGAAATTTATAAGAATCTTTGTCAATAAAACTGCATCTAAATAACAACGGTATTCTCCATATCTGCTACTACCACTATACTGGACTCTAAATGGACAGTTACGCCGTAAATACATGCAACCTTAAACCTTCCATACATAACACACAAGAATGTGAATGTAAAAGAATGTTCACAAGTGTACACTATACACGCAATAACATAGTAGTATACCCTTCAAAACGCCTGATTGGATTCTTTTAAAGAACGAAGCGGAATACCAAGAAGTACCCACATAAAATCCCTTCTTTTAACAGGCTCGAATCTCTTTATGGTGAATGCTAATGTGTTGTAGACTAGAACAACTTGTAGCACAGTACAGAGTGCAAGAGTGTGGAAAGCATATAATATGCAGCTAGTTATAGGGTCCATTACACACTATATGTATGGTTAAAAGGGCAACGTTAAAACAATTTGAAGTGATGAGAAGACGCTAAATACTTGGAAAAGTGTCTCGTCCAACCCCTAGCAACACAGACCCTGTGCCTATATACATTGTGCTGCATACTTTCAGAAAGCACTTTGGCAGAAAATCTTGTCGACGGACTTTTATTTATGACCATTCCTCAACATATTTATTCCTATTAGTTTCCCGATGAAACCAGAAAAAATCCTGTCCTCATGGATGTTAAAGTTGGCCAACAACCTAAAAGAGGCTGTCCTTCTCAAGTGATTATAAGTTACTACATGTGGAGTTTACTTTTTATGCGTAGAATTTTTAGACAGAGAGACGGACGATAAGACTCTGACATTATTACCTAATGACAGACAAAATATTTTATTGACCTGAACCACGCTGAAAAATAGTGAAAAAGCGGTACTAGTAGTATCAATGAAATGTGCGTACATGTCTGCATGCATGGATTAATAAAAACCAATAAGCTGTGGAAAATCAAGGGGAACATCGTCGCGTGCTGTCTGCCATATGCCATTATTATGTACTATCTACAAAAAAGATAAAAATCTAGTAGGAATTCTAAAAGTAATATAATATTGGGATTTTGTTCATGCCATAAAATGTAAGAAGTCTACAATAATAAATGATCGGTGAAGCAGCCATTTATCCTCAAATTGAATACATGTAAGCCGTTTATAAGTACATTAATCTGAACATGCGGTTGTATTATATAAAAGTTTAATAAAATGAGATGTACAGATACACAACGTAGGTACATATAACCAGACGACAACAAGAACAAGTTGTTTCAATCAAATACTATTATAGTATAATGTACTGCAATTTTAAACCTTACAAAAAAGCATGGATTACGTTTTTACGCAGAAAGCAATCAAAGAGAATAGGATCCGCTCTTCATATTACATATTATGCCGTACGAACGATGAACAATTATTAACCTATTGCATAACTAGTTACCGGCTACAATTTATTAAATAATAGCCTTCAATAATCTTTGTTTCCCTCATCTGCATACATACATATAATAAATGTTGCTTATTGCTAAAACTAATAACACAAAGAAGTTGTTAACAGATCCTGAAAGAATATCTTCGAGGATACTGCTCAATTATACCGTGTCTATATAACTGTAACTACATGTATTCTCGAGTATAGTTTTTTTCATTGAACTTTTATCTTCAAAATTACATGTGAAACGCTCCTGATTTGTAAACTTCCCACCGAGATCGAGTAATAATATAAATATAAAAGCTACACAAAAATAACCAGACAGAAGATGCAATTAGAATTTCTCAAGCCTAACTCGTTAATCAAATAGGTATGTTAGAAATAATAGAGCAGCTATTAACAAAGTACGTTACTAACGTTACAATATCTTTACTCAGCGCAAAGATTAGGATCGCCTAATCCAAGCTAAACTAATGGGTAGAAGATAAATAATTATTTTTGAAAAATGAAAGATTCATATTGTATAGACTACTTAAAAGATAGCCGTAATATCATCTCCGCCGCCATAAATCTATGCCATGCTCACTTTGCCCAAAAGTATACTAGACTCGTATATAAAAAGGTAATTTCAAAGGATTAAAAAACAATTTTTAATTTGTAGATCTATACACACAAAACCACAAAGTAGAGTTCCACACCTTGAATTCTTTACCACAACCACGCATATCTACCTATAGATGCGTGTAAGTATAGGTATGACTTGTATAACAATATAATTATGTGTATAAGCTTCCGCATGAAAATATTATTTAATCTAAACAACCATCTAAACACATGCAACTAAGTCAAGAACAGCAACAACAGAAGATAAAACAAGTCTTGCAAACAATATTTGTCTGTGAGTCTGAGGTTACGAAGCTCGTATGTATCTATCTACTTTTGCATTGCAACGTGAATTTTTAGCACGAAATTCCTAGCGTGACCAATAATAAGTGTTAAAAAAGCGTAAACCATTTATTTTCCTCGGCCACCACTGTATATGTATTTTAGGCTGAACTTGAATCATAGATGCTGATGATATACTATCATACAGAGGGTATATGACTGTACAACATACAACAAGATGAAGAATCCTGTAAGATTCCCCGTTGCTGTAGGTGTAAAAATTACTATCTTTAATACCAAAATTTTCAACTACTACTTATAATTTGTTAAGAACGATTCCCAAGATTTTTTTACAGCCATAGAGACAACAGTATAGAAAAGCGAGAGATACAGAGATAAATACAACCATTCGGTCAGTGTTCCTATCTGAATTGCTGTGCTTGGCAAAATACTTCCGTTAATTTCTCCTTCACAGTACTAAAGCTCTATCAGTCTATCAATCCTACCAAAATCCTGTAAATACCTCCAGGATTAAAATCATTCAATTCTTTTTAAACAGAACGAAGGTGCTACAATGTTTGTAGAAGTATAGATGTACATGAAAAATCAATCACAACTGTACAAGTCATTACGTCAGTCATAGTCTATTATGTGTGTGCACATTGGATTTCAATAAATGTGTTCCATCCAACGTCCAAATAAGCGATTTTACCCACGATCGGTCATGTACAGATGTTGTAAACCCAGTTGATACATTCATACATAAAAGAGTTGTAATTTTAGTGTGTGAACGATTGTAAAGAAGTTTAAACGTGCGAATCAATAAATGACGATTGTTATTCGTTATTGTCCACGACAGACAATTCTATATTAACGGGGTTCACGTTACTTCATGTAACATTTTAGTATTAAAACATTTAACATTTCATGTCTCTGTGCGTAATTATCTCCTTCTCTCTCTCTCACACACACACTATGTCGATGGGGGAAAATTGAGCCATTACATAAATAACATGTTACGTGTCATTGCAGTAATCGTGGCACCATTCCCGTAAGGAATTTTTACTGTTGTTGAAAAAAATTGATTGTTTTTACAAAACCTATAATATCAATGGGTATATATGTCCATAGGTATTTTACTATACACAATCTCTAACTATAGAAGGTACCAAACTCTTTTGCAATAAAGAAGATTCCATGGGAAGGTGCGTATTCAAGATAAAAAACTAGAAAAAACTTGAAACAAATCCCATTATCACTTGTGCTCTGTTGAAGCAATAACAATTAGAGTGAGTAAATTCACGACAACACGTGTGCAATACTACCAAGCCAAGTATTTATACTTAAGCCTTAGAAGTGGATCATTGTTACAATGCAATATCCGTAGTATTACCGTGACATGGAGACGATCGTACGAAGCTATATAACCAGTCATTGTATGTATCTTGTAAGTTATACTTACTTAAAGCTAAACAGTATCTAGTTAGTCCTCTTAGGCAAGAAAAAATCACTGTGGCTTTCTCACATTATTACCATTATTTTACGAAAACCCTTCATATCCGCTCGTAATTGCTTAAGCCATTCTGTAATATGTTTTAATTATGACAGGTACTTGAACTTACAAAAATTAATAATAAGTTTTAATAATGGCGCAACTATAAGTAATTATCTCAGCAGCGCACACAAAACACCACGAAATCTTTGGAGACGAACTGTAAGTATCTACAGTATAATATATATCACAGTACATGTGTACATATGCATGTCTACACCTAAGGGCTATCTTAACCACACCTCATATAATGATACTGTTTCCAACTGCATGCATACAAATTAGCCTTATTTAGAAAACGAAGCAGAAGCAGATGCAACAACAAGAATTTCTTTGAAAATTCATGTATTAAAAACAAGTGTTTTCTTCGATGCACAATGCATTCCAGCTGCCTTATCAGACTCCACTAATGTTGTTTCAAGTTTAGGACCAACTTTTACCATGCATAACATATGTTGTAATTAGTACCTACATATATGTATCTAATACTTCTGTATATACATAGACAAAAATAAAAAAACTGGAGCAAACTTTAAGCCCACTTTAGTCCTAAGTTGGAAAATAACTGATGAATATCAGCCCACGCAACTTTTCGTATGTGAAACTTTTGAAACTATGGACCTCACAGGTCAGTATATAATATCATATGCACATAGAGTAATTATTACTTAAAAAACAGAGAACAAGGGAGAGGTAGAAACACTTGTAAAAGCCTTAATTGCATTTGCTTGCACTAACTAGACGACAAGAAAATCCTCATACTTGTGATGTTTCAAATGAAAGCTGAAAAATAATCTGAATATTTAAATGCATGTCTGGCCTGCTAACCAGAAAGCGAGAGACAATTCTCATTTAAGCCTGTTGTCACATAGATATTATACGGTCGCACTAAGGCAAATTAGTGCAATCATAGGTTAATCATGATAACGCCTACTGCTCCTTTTTAGTGAAACTGACGACGATTAATATGAGCTACTAACACAGCTAACTAGTGATCCTTTGACTAACAGTTGAAAGACCATTTCAAGTTGAAAAATATGTCAGTAGGAAGAACAATTCCGTGTAAATAATTTAGGCAAAATAACTAACTATAATGCATTATCACAGAAGTAGCGTTCGGGAAATTAATCGGAGTAGTAAGCCATTGCCCATGTTTGTGCAACGGCGCCAATTCAATTTGCAGCTTGGTCGTTAAACCTTCATCCGACGACATTTAAGCTGCAGTCTGAGCCACTCATTCCTAAGGAATGTATGCACATCCATTTAAAGGGAGCTGGAGGCTTAAAAGTCTGTTTTCATTGTCTGAACCCCAACGAAATGTAATTAGATAATTTCAAAATAAAACACTAGAGACGAGTTATATACTCCTTAAGCAAGTATACCACACAATAATGCAAGCAGGTGTATCAGTAATCCTCTATTTCAGGGTTGTCGTTAATCTACAGGAATCAAGTCCACGCGCCATTCACAAATACTTATACTAAACGTTTTAAGAAGTCATATACTTGAAAACAAAAAGTGCCCTGCATAATAGTTTACAACAAGAGATCACAAACTCTAATCACAAAAGTAAATTGAAAAATCAGACATTATCAAAGACAGCACCGTTAATATTAATACCAATCATAATATAACTGCACATTATGCTTGTAAATTAGCATATTAATAGATTATATACACGCATGCATAACGAATAACAGCAGTCATTACATCTGCAAAAACCTTCTTACTGATACCCATATACAGGGACTATGTCAGCTGTCGGATCTGTCAAGAGCATGCATATTGCTACACTATATACCATAGGCTAACTAAAAAGACATGGATGAAAACACCCTTTTGGCACATTGAAAACCTTGATCTGTACATTTTAATTCTTCAAACCTTGGCGTTGTACACATCCATATATACACATTTAGATATCCCATGCTACAGCACAATCCTACTAACTTTTAGTTGACTGTCATCAAATTAACGATTATTGTGACATGATCATTCCTTATTGCAAAATTCATAATGGCTTGTTTTGTCTTCCCATATTAGAATAACAAGCCCAGAGCACGCTCGTATATGTCAATCATTACACCCGGCAAAATCTACAGCTTATTAGTATGCACGCAATACTTTTACCAAGTGCAATAAGTTATTACATATTTGACACTATCACATTGATATGCGTTTCCTCATTAGTCGCCCTTCGGGAATCATTGCATTTAATAACGATGACTGTCTGACTGGCTATAAAACATTGAGCACTTGATAGAATTCGAAATGCAACTGAAGAAATAAAAAAAATCTGCATTGCACAATATTATAACAAGTCCACCATGCATACATCATTCACATATTATAATATCTACGTATAATAAAAGATTACAGAGCTAGCTCAATCTCTATATAAGAACAACAACCCTCGCTTATTTAGCCTGATGATGCAGTCTTCATGAATACAAATGAACACGTAACCAGACCACTTCTGTAATTAAACATGTTCAACCAATTGGAATCTACATACATGTCTATCTACTAAAAGCAATATCTTGAGGAGCAAAAAGGGTTAAAATCAATTTTTGAGGCGTCGATAAAATGTAATAAGTAATTTGTATACACGCACGTACATGTCAGATGAGAGCAAAGTCCATTGGAAAAAGAGAAAAACATAATCACTTTCACCCTTAATAATCCTCAATCACTTGTGCGGCTGCTGCTTTTTAAAATGTATACCTTATCTACACATATTGTAACATATTACATATTATGAACGAGCGTTAAATCAAACAAAAACATATTATCTTTAATTAAAAGTCAACTAAGTAGGGAAGTGACATTCCTTTACGCGCTTAACAGCAACAACAAGAGGAAGAAGAGAGGAGCAAGCAAAATTGGAAAACACATGCAAAATGCCATTACGAATAATTTGTGTATATTATATACATAGAATAATTTTATACGTCACATTACGTCTTTTTACAGATCTGCACACTCAATGGAAATATGCAAGCTTATACAAACTATAAGATGGTATGCCATATACATAATACATTGTTAGGAGATTATGCATGAAATTCATAAAACACTTATTGTTGAACTACTGTAAAAGAGAGGGAGGAAAAATGAAAACATGATCATACCAACTAATGATATGACTATTGTGCTGTTCATTGACTGCTGTGAAGGAAGCCGATTTTCTTTTCAATCTTGCTGGGATACTTCCCTTTCCTCGTGTCGACTCAGGAGAAGCCTCTCTGAAGATGACGACATCATTAAGCGTCCAGCAGGAGTCTGAATTGCTGCAAATTGGCATTTTGAATATCTTCTTTGCAAATTTGCCTGTCTGTCTCTCTATAAACTTTTATTTTCCGCAACTCCGTTTACGAGTTTGACCATGTATATGTAGGTGTATTTATATTTTCCTTTATATAAATTACTTTTTGTCTACATCTAAGGAGCAACAACTATAGGACACTCTACAGGACACACACCGTCTTTGTTCTCACTTATTTTCCTGTTGTTATATGAATGCACATATACGGAGATGCTCGCACAAAAATCATTTACATACAATCCCAGAGACAGTTGACAGACAACATTACTTGTGCTCCTCGCAGGAAAGATGACAATAATAATTGACAACTCCGGAGAGCAACAATGGTTAGGCAACAACAATGACTAGAAAATGACACCCGCCGTTTTTAACTCACTTCACCAGATTCGAGCTCACAATTTATACTTTATAGAACATATAGCGTTTAGTTATATATATGTAGTTAGTAGTTAGTAATATAGATCTTGTACATTCACTTAAGTATCTCCGTTCATTAATTCAGTACATATTTACATATACACTATTTCCTATAAACATCGGAAGCTCATCTGTCGACTTTGCATGAAGTAAGCAGGAGACAGCTACCTTAAATAAGCATCTCCGACACAGTAAAATCCATGCAAGAATCAGGAACGCGTAATCACATTCCTGTACGCTCTCCCACTAGAAGAGTACGTTGTACATATGTATTGCACTTACATATATAAACACACGTGTGATGATGAATGACAATTGTAATGATCCACCACTCACTTTCTAATTTTCACATAATATAAGCACATTTTCTTGGAAGCTTTTTTTGTCCCCATGAATCCTTCTTTTTCCATATGAGTTGCTCCTGCTTCTTTTTTAACAAATTCTCATGAGACAAGCAAACACCACAGATACTATAAGTGACAACAACTCTTAGCAAGTGATTGTCAAATTCAACACATTTTTTTCCACTAAATTCCAGCGAGACTGTTTGTTCCATACATGTTCCTTAACTATATAGTTTTGTCAATGCCGTAGAAATTTGACAATGAAAATAGAGGAACGAATAATAACATTGTTCAACATATATATAGTCCCACAAACAACAGGATTATTCACCAGAGCTCATAGGAGTTACTACTTAAGTAGGAGAAGACTGCGGTTCTAAAATAGTATAAATTAAATCATTTACACAGTATTTACCACAGCCATAAGCATTAATGTGTACACACAGATTTCACTACTGCTACTACTAATGTCTTGAGGCGTAGTTGACACACGTATTTTTTATCACTTGATGTCAATGTGACAATTTTAAGAAAATGAGTAGTTGAGAGAGAATCTTTTCTAGTACGTTACTCGTTTTTCTACTAACTATTCCCTGTCTGTCACTCCAAGAATTATGATCTGCAAGAAGTGGAAAAAATCCATTAATACTAAACCTGCCTGGCAGTATGGAAAATTTCTTTTATACAGACAAAATCAAGTTTCATCCTGTGAGAGAAACAAGGATATAATATAAGAGAAACGATGATGAACTTTTAGAATATCTGCTCTCTACCTGTTGTGCGAAAACTATGGCAAGCAAATTATTGTCGCTCGCACGTTACTCGTCTTCTGGACTAAAATCTATTGGAGATACACAGCAAAACATTATTTATTGCCTGTATCAACGTTCGAGCTCGTTTGAAGTTGTACATATCATAAAGGTTAGGAAGCCATGAGTCAAGGCTTGAGTCACTCATGAACAATCAATTGGTAGATAGGCAGTCAAATGAAGCGAGAAATCATATTTGAATACCAAGAATCAACCCCATGCAGTTCATGGATACAGACGTGAATAATATAAAGCATGCAAAGGGAAATAAAAGTATTATGACAATCGTATAAGACAGTTAAAGATAAGATTTTTACTATTTGACATAAAATCCTTACAAGATAAACAAATTGGGAAATTCAAATTGGAGCAAACAAATATTTACATGGGCATTCTATCACGTTTCCCTATCATATAGATACATACATATACCACTAAATACATATAAGTATAAATAAACATAGATACTTATTCTTACATATAACAACTGTTTGTATTTGATATCCAAAGGATTTGAATAAACGAATTTTTATCTACTATGTCAAACTATCCGGATTAAATACAAACAACAAGCTGTGTACAGCGTGCCGAAAGTCTACGCACATTTGTCATACAAATTTTGCATTGTGATTTCCTTTTCCTAACTGACCATTTTCCCGATGACAAGCACACTCTCAATGTGTCAACTGTCCGAGCGTCATTGTCACTTGTCACATTTACCAGAACTGGATTTTAATTACTATAACCAGTATAATGCTTGTAATAGATAATAAATATCAAGAAGTTTGAGTTTGTTTCCTCACACGACAACCATATACCATTATTATTTCTTCTCCTCATACAATGACAAACAGCATAATTTAATATTATTATTTCTTCTGATTGTAAATGCTCTTCTTTGGATGAAGGATATATTTATACATACAGAGCAGAACTTGAATGGTACGCAGTTGCAATGCAAATTCAAAATCCATACTAAAACCTTAATTGTTTATTCAACAGTTAAACAGAAACACGGTCGTTAGGTTGGAGGAAGACAAATAGCAAATAAGTGAAGTAGATATAAATACTGAATAGGCTCACACAGTATGTATCAATGTATGTATGTGTATAGCTTTTAAGTATTTACTCATGGCTCCATATAACTACTTGACGTTTTAAAGTCGATGTCATCAACGACGAAGGCCTGATTAAATCTTGTTACCTTTAACTAAATACAGTACAGTGGACTTTTGAAATCGTCCTTTGAATAATGATTTGAATAATGTACAAAATCGAAAAGTTCTCTTCTGCTGTGACGATAAGGGGAAAAACACGAAATGTGACTCCTATAGAAATATCCCTTAGATACACTAGAACACTAAATACATTTTAGTGTTGTAAGACAGACACACTTTATAAATTTCACGTTGACACCACCACTACCACCATCCTCGAAAAAGTATAAAAAGATAGCCAAAATACATGCAATCCTCGCTAGTATACATAGGCGAGTAATGAATTCAAACGACCCGTCCGTCGTCCTGTCCTGACTCATTAACTACCAATGCAATTTATGAATATTCACTTAATAATGTCCTCTGGTCTGCATGCCTAACATATTACATTTCACATGCACATTTCCAATTGGAAGGTTGTATTAGAGATTAAGCAGAAAACTCAATTAGCTTGTTCTTCTCATCGAAGAGAGGACGACTTTTGGAAAATCCTCAACAGCCTAAAATAATTATTTCTACTACACCACTCACGTATTATTAGTAACATTTGACACACGAAACCAAAGAATCAATGGAATCATCATACATAGCACTTCATATATTTATCTACATGTATGTTGGAAATTACAATGATAATTTTTTGCACGTCAATCCCTACTACGCTAACATCATATATCTGCATGAATTAGAGAAAATTTAAATGATTATTAGTGACTCTTATGAGTCTATGAGAATACTTTGTACAAAGGAAAAATCCTTGTCTATTCGCTGAACCAATGTACTTGTGCCTTCGTTACAAATTAATTTTGCAAACACAAACCTTTACAATAATGCTGTTGTTGGTAAACGCATTATATGTATATACAGATTTTTGAGATCGTGCACTTGGATTTGAACGGAGCACAGGAAAGTTTAAATGTGATACTTGCTGTACTTGTAAATGAAACCACATATTGTGTATATAGTATTTTTCAATGTAAAACAACAAACTTTTCAAAACTTTTGTTGTTACATAGAAATACTTATACTTATATATTGACGACAACGGAATTTTTAGAGTGTGAGACTAAATCTCAATATGAGACGAAATTGACTTTTTAACCAAATGGTAAATTTAGTTTGAAGGTAAAGAGACACACTAACTATTATTGCTACACCTTGGACTTGTGACCATCTGCGTACTAAACTAGTGTATGCTTTGTGGCAGAGTTGTAAACCTAAACCTAGATTGAGAGAGGAGAATGCAATAATAGTAGCTAAAATAAAGATAATAATAAAAAAGGAAAAGAAGAAAGAACCATCAACGAAACGAACGTATGAGATTTCGTACCTACTTTACTACTTGTAGAACGATCGGTCATATCAAAATATATGTAGAATGTTTACGGAGTCTCAACTGTTCTCAAGGTTTTAGTGATAACTTTATCTTGTCTTTATAATAATATAATAATATTGCTAATGTTTCACAGTCTCTAAACTACACATGAGTTTATAGCAGAACAGAGAAGGGAACAACCCCCAAGTCTTGCTTTTGACTCAAACCGTGTTTCCTGTTTTATCAAATAAAAATTACACACGTGTATACTGTACTTATACATCTAATACCGTTTCATATGGCAGACGTCACGTACATGTACCTACCTAAACATAAGTATAAGTACATAAATAGAACACAATAAAACTAAAGGTAAAATTGTATGGCCAAATAGAAACCAAGACAAGAAAAAGCATATGTTTATCATATGATCTTCAGGTATAAGTATGTATATGTACACATGGTTTAAAATGTACACTTTATAGCTATGATATGTACTGTGCTACTAGGAACGGTAAAGCGTGAAAACGTCAGCAATGATGTCAATAAAGTGTGAATCCACTGAAAACAAATCAAACTACATGATGTACTACAAACTAATAATAGTCCCTACATATC
Source organism: Lipothrix lubbocki (assembly GCA_034696945.1). Taxonomy (NCBI): domain Eukaryota; kingdom Metazoa; phylum Arthropoda; class Collembola; order Symphypleona; family Sminthuridae; genus Lipothrix; species Lipothrix lubbocki. The sequence continues at coordinate 74,476 of JAQGAK010000214.1, forward strand.
AGAAAATAATTGCACCACAGACTACTTTATAAGACCACTTTCAACAAATAAGTAATAACAATCCAATATATTACAAAAAGTTCTTGTACAGGCACCGCTTGCAACACTCATGTCTGAATTTAGTAATTTGAACATGTTTTGTTCCATACATTGGCATTTGTGAATACTGTGTACACCTAAATGTACTTGTAGTTATATTTACCTACAGAGCTCTTTTGTTATTTGAACTAAATTGCATATCGATTTTCTTGGTTGATTCCTTTTGGTTTCCTTTCTATATTTTTCCCTGCTCGTTTTTACTGCAGTGGTTATACATAATCAGTATAAATACACTTCAGATTAGCTCCCGTGTCTCCACAGGACAATAATGTCAACCCTCTCTCACTCACACTGCACAAACAGAATTAGATTGACCACACGGGCAGAACCGTTATTGGTCCTCAACACATACCTTATTATAGGTAGAAGTTTGACAAAACTTGTGGTTGTAAGTAAGGAACGACGACAAATTTAGGGAAACCTAGCTCAATAAATATCACCAAAAGCCACTCGGATCTAACGTGACGGAAAGAATGCATGCACGAGACGATGAAACTGACCAAACAGTATTAACGACTGCAGAGGTCTGGTCACTGGATTGGACATTTTTCTAAGGATTTCCACCAAATTGTATTATCAACATAGCAGCAACAGCAGAGCCATACGAAAGTAATTACGTGCTTGGCAAACTCCTATCAACCGCAATTACAATCTTCGTGCATACCTATTATGGACGTCAGTCGTATTTTCAGATGGGCACCGAATCGTGTGAGACATAGGAACGAAACAGCCACGTACATAAACAGTATTGTACAAAGATACACGCATAGTTCTATGTCCAATAAGAGAGTGTGATATTAATTTGTTATCATATATAATGCCCAATTTTACACTTATTGACTTGGCATGGTCACGTAATTCGAGTAATTAGTATTTGCTTCTTCATCAGAGTGTACATATATAGAATTTCTTCATTAGCGTACATAGATTATTACTTGTAGACTTGTAATGTTCAATGTGTATTTCCATCTCGATGATTTTGATCCTCCAAATATGCTCACACTACGCCAAAACATAACGAAATTACCTTCTGAAGTAATTTTCTGTTTGTATAGATTCATGTTCCAAGCCCAGTACCATAGACACATATATGTATCTATCTAAATTGTAGTAAGGTTAGTATGGCAATTCACAGTATACTTATACATATATAGTGTAATAAATACATGAACACAATACACACTGAGAAAATGAGGTAAATGGCTGCACACACCCGCAATACACTTGATTAGTATAGATTGTGCATATAATTTTGGTGGTTAATTAAATTATTATTACAACAAACACGGATCCATATATAACTATGTATAGTACGAGTGCGAATGGGAGTTTATACTTATGTACTTATATCAAAATAAATAAGGACTTTTAAAGAATCTCGAACTTACGTGTAGGTATATATTTACACTGTCGTATCGTAACTGTCGACCCCAAATTTTAATTTTTTTCAAAGGAAAGTTTTTGTTTATAAGTATAATAATTGCTGAGCTGCTTGGGTTTGTCACGACGAAAAATAAATAATACCGACAATTTTTTATTTTCACAATAATACAATAATGTGTGTGTAAGGATTTTAGCCATGAAGGCATATATATTTTTCCACCACTGTTGTACGCGTACATACACGCCGAAATGAATTAGGAGAATGAGCTTCGTCCTCCAAACATTCATTTCACAATAATGCATTAAGAATAGTACGGATATGTATTTACTATCGCGCGTTATTGTACTTATATAGTTTATTGTTACCCGCTGCATAACTGCTGTTGTCAAAGAAAGACAAGAGAAATTAAATTTTAACAAGTCAAAGATGTTATTAAAAAATACGACCATAATCAATCATTAAATCCTACAACGAAATTGTTCCGCTCCCTTCTTTTCCAATATATTGAATTATTAGCAGTAGCTATAGTCGTAGTAGTAGTAGTAAGTAACCATTCTCAAGTACAATTTTAAATGCTTAAGTAATATTTCATTAGAATGTCGTACTCTGCTGTTGTCCTTTATTATATTATAGGTTGTATAAGGAATTAGTACACACATGTGTGAGTGTACAAGTATAATAACTGCACTTTTGGTATGCAGTCATAATAACAACCAGATGACATTTGCTTCTGATCGCTTCATCACTGCAGAACAATAGTCAACTTTACGTTTTGCTCCCTGTATTTTAAATTATTGCATTAAATAAGCGCCATGTAATTTTTGGAAGCAAATTAATGTCCACATCTCCATTATATGTTTACCTGCAGTACTTCAGCATTATTATATTATTATTAGTGTACTTACTTACCCACACTGCAAATTATTTATAACCTTCAAATCGACAACTAACTGTAGTATACAAGTGTATGGATGAAATTTATTGTGACCATAATGCGCAATGGCGTGAAGTGCACTAGCATTGTAGTGTAGCTATGCTAACATAGGAATGTACATAGCAGAACATTTAATATTCGCACTAACTGGTCTATGTAGTATATTTGTATAAAGTAGTTTATACGCCATACCTACAAATTGCTACACAAATTATATGTAACGTATATGTAAAAGTAGAAGTAATAGCAACATATGATGATGAAATCATTAAATAGCCAAAGCTTTAACCATCATTTTTACGGCTCTGAACGCAAGTTGCTACTTCTGCACCACAAATTACATACAACAGATAAAAACAACCAAATAAACAAACCAATAATGAAATTACGCTGAGTGCTTTAAAAGGACACTTAAATAACATAAGAATCAGCAGAGTTCATCCATGGAATCATACACAGACATACAAATATGCAACTATATACACGTATAATGTAATCTTGAGAAGACAATCGTACCATGAGCCCACGGTATTTATGTACAACAACGCAGAACACATCACGTAGTCCGTTGAAATTTTTGAAATAATTGAATCCAATCCAAGAATCCCTGCTATGCTTTTATTTGTTGTGACAAAAAACCCTCAAAAACAAATCAACACCGTCGTTTGTCTGTAATTTAGGGAGACAGTAAGAATGAGCGAACATGACTTCAGGACAATAAACAATATGATACACTACACACACTACAAAGTATATTATGATCAGAGCGTGTGTGCACAATTCGACCAAACACCAACCAATAGCATCTACGACAAGAAATAACACACTCGGACATTCACAGCATGTGAGTTCAATGTTAATCAAACTATGCATTATAGCAATCAATGCTAACTTCCATTATATCCATCAATGTTAACCACCATGATTGCTTCACGACAAGGATTATTCGGAACAAGTATTCACAATATATAGGAACGAGTATCTAATAAGGAATTAAAATCTTGTATCTAATAAGGAATTAATTTCTTCCGATACCTAAGCAAAATCATTAATTATCATATTAATGTGAACACTGGTTACAAACTAAGCGTGTTGCATTTGCATAACACTATAAATTCTTAATCAGTATACACAGATTTGAATTTAAGCTTCAAATTATTTTCTCCTGAAACCATGAAAAAACGTAGGAAACTTAAGAAACTTAAGAAAACGAGGGATTAGAATTTTTTGGTTTTAAAAATCCCAAAAATCATCCAACAACAAGGAAATAACCACACGGTATACTCATATTTACACCAAAATTACCTTCATTACCTTCATGCAGTAACAACCAGGCATACATAGGATACGTGATATAATAATGATCAACAAGAAAAGAACGTCTCGTTAGAGTGTGAAGCACACTACTTCTAATAACCGCCTGTGCAACCAAAAGAGATTACAATAAGCCAGTCAAAAATATATGGTGTGTGTGTGCTGTCATTATCTTCGAAAGCTTAAGCCATTAGCCATACCTTTCCTCTGATAAGGTTCATCATTACGCCAACAATCAAGTCCGCATTAAAATTTGTACCACCTGTACTTACACTTAAACAGTACAATCCATAGGATGTAAAGATGCAATACTGTATAGGCATTATCAGGGTATTATATACTGGAGCACACTCACTTTTATACATTAAGTAACAGGATAAACAGGAGAACATGTGTGTGTACTATAATAATAAAGTATCACACCAGTGTCCTGTGGGTACACCACACGCGTCTTGTACATGCCAAACTACTAACAACAAGAACAACAGAATGTAACATGGAAAGTACAATGACTTAAAAATCTCTGTTCAGGAGAGTTGACAAAAATTATTATAAGTTCTCTGTTTTTTCTACCTCACATCATATATCTCTTTCGTGTAGTTAATTCACTTTCCTTGTACCAGTCACTCGGTCGACGACTACCGTGTGGTATTTATGTATGGTATAAGTACTAGCTCCTGCTGTATAAAAACATAATCTGTGGTCAAAGACGCTCACCGTTGTTTTCCTTCACAGAGCCTCAAGCTCCCTACGCTTATTCTTAAGAGCACAAAAACGCACGTACATAGTTTAATATGATAATAGTAATAATGTAAAATATGGTAGTAAAGTGCAGATATGTATTTGGCGGTATCATTGTAATGAACATACTAACAATAAGTAGATACATATAACTAAGTACAGTCAAGTGGCTTATATAGGCACAAAAGTTCGGAAATAGTAAAAAGTATAGCACTTTGCGTTTCTTTTATTTTTTTCGAACATGGTGCTAACAGCGGCACTTATTTTTACAGAGATACTTTAGTACATTGCCACTGTAATACCATTCTCAGATTTGCTACTTACAATTTCATTCCCCTTTAACACCATGTAGTTTACTATACACTTTTAACGTTTTTAGCATCACCATTTACACATGACATTTTGGAAACTCTTCGCACATTTCCTTCTCCCTCGTTTTATATCCTCAACTCATTTCTCATGTTACCATAACCAATTGTCTAAATTGAAACGGTGGTATACACGCTAAGGAGTTGAGTAGCATTTCGGATTGTAAGTACACACATCATCTCATCATCATCATCCTCCTAGTGGGATTGTGCAGACAGGGAGTGCAAGTTTCCAAAAGGTTGAGGCAGAGGAACCCATTTCCTGCTTCCGCTTTCATAAGCCATTTAACATGTAAAACCTCACAGTAGCTCTACCATTACCAAGCCATCCTCATCCACATGGAATCTCAGCTGCTGCCACTAGATAAAACCTTCCTTTACGCTCAAAATGCTGACAGCTGTACTCCTAAAGAGATCTTTTCCGAATCTAACTCAAATAGGATCTCAATCGTCCATAAAGATTAAGGGTAATCCAACATTGAAAATAAGCGCAGCAGCAAGAGATGCAAGAGTTGGAACGGCATTTATACTTATATTATAGAGGAGAGTACTTGAAATGCTTTTCAAGCTTATCTCAATAATGCATTTGAAGAGTATAAAACTCAAGTATACACACTAAATAGCCCCACTAATTCGTATTTCAAACAATAAAGTAATAAATCATGAAAAGTGTAAAGCCTAATATATACTTCCTCCACAATCACACTCCGTCGTCCTGATCCGTCTCTAATTTTTCTCCTGACCATAACTATATAATTATAAAATATTATTTTTAACAACCAAGGCAAAGAAGCCCTGGCTCCACCGACCGAAAATGGTCTCGTCTTCAATAAACTAATGGTCAAATTCCCTCATCATGAGTTCTAAACTTGTATTGTATATTGTATTATGTAGTTATACACGAATACAGCCTTTTTTAAGGCCACGCAGCAGTAATCAACTCGTAATTACGCTCACTTGATAAATTGCTTACATGGCCGTTTGAATTCAAGTCCTCTGTCATCTCCAAAATCATCATAAATAAAGCGTCACTTGTATCACCCACTTTTTCTTCATCTTCTTGTGATCTCCAAAGGGAAATCACATAATAGTGCTATGGTAATAATTCTCTTCCATTCCTTCCGACGACGCTCCCATAAACATCCATTATATGTAATACTGCATCTCTATCTTTATGCACATCTCTATTATAGCACATCTGGATAGTCAAGCTAAGCTTTTGAATTCTCATATATTTTATAGGACATTAATAATTCAAAGGTTTAGTGTACGGTCGCCGAATAACATGAAGGGCTTCTGACCCAGTTCTAGTTTTGGTTCATTCAACAAAGAACTTCCCTGGATAATACTAGAACTGAAACTTCTAATAATATCTAGTATTCTAGTTCTCCAACATCACAGTACTGGAACAGAAAGATATTAGCGTATGTTTCTACTACGGATAGAACGTTCTAAAAATTTCATGGAACCGAACGATCCACACACTCTAAAGTCTGAAGCTAAATGATCCACACAGTAGTCTGAAACTGAAAGGTACTCACACACCACACAGACAATCAAGTCTGGAACTTTTAGGTTATGCCATACATATAGGAAATCAACCATCCACGGACTTATCCGTCACTTTCAATCCCAAGCATCACAAGTTTGGCCTTGATTCTACTGGTTTTGAAAATTTGGCCCGCATTAAACGGTTCCTCCTGGTCCATAGGCATATATGTATACTTGCATCCAAAAACACATTTGTTCTACATGCTGTTACATAGTTGATAATAGAGAAATCGTTAAACCTAAAAAACTATATCTCTCTTCCACCCAGAAGATACAGACGGAGTCAGGTGATTAATGCCGGCACTGGTGGAGCAGTCGTTAAAGACTGCAGGCGCGGCAAACCCTTTCAATCATTTCATGTTCCTTTTTCCAGACCTCAGCTAATTCTCTATACGTTGACCCACATTTTCAGAGTAAAGATAAAATGATTTCCCATTCCTTTTCATCTCTCAAAAGAGCAGCAGCATCTTCCCTAATACTGTCAGAAACAGCATTAGCAAGGATCCTAATAATGCCTCATAGTGGTACAAAAACGACAGAGGATAAGAAATTATAGCAAAAAATGTGGTAGAAAAACGGTAGAATCATCCTCCATCACACTACATTTCCCTTAAATAATGTCCCTTTCAGAGGAACAAGATGAGAGCAACTATACAGCAGCAGTTCCTAAATCCTTAAACTTGCTCATATAAATCTTCTATTAAAACAAAATTGTGCTATCTATGCTGAAATATATGTGCGTGCAAATAGGAGAGAGAGAGAAACTAAATCATCCGCAAACGAACATACGGGGAAGATGCTTACTCGTTCACAGCATGTAACAAAAAATATCAAACGTAAAAACGATATTGCCTTAATTTATTAGGTTAGACAGATTGAGCTCATTCAATGAATGGCATCACGACAACCAGCAGTAGCTTTTAAATAAGGAAAAGTTGATTTCATTTTAGATTTAATCCATGTACAGATAGTTATTCATATAGTTTTACACATGTTTGAACTAGTACATGCACATAATGATAATAATAATAATAACAAATACATTTTCTTCTTCAAAATATAAAACATGTCTTCTTCAAGACACTTTGTAATACATTACTTGCACTTGCTCTTTTTACGTATATCAAAAGAATATAGGAGAGAGACGAGCCATAATAATCATTGTATGGCAACCGTGTGCACTACATGCATGCAAACAATGAGAGTGACCGATGCCATACATCTCCCGACCGTTTGATAATAGTCACGTACAGTTTCACATACTTCAACATACATGGGAAGGAGATTGAGAAGGAGGCAAGCAGCAACGAGCAATAAGTTCGAGTCAGTCAACAGGCAAGAATTCATGCATGGAGTAATTCGTAATAATTTTCACTCTGAATAGGATAATGTGTGAGGAGGAACGAGAGATGTCTATTCTCATCTCGGACACGACAAAGACAACGACAGCCACAACGAATGAATTCTGGGTAGGAAAGAAGAACAGCAGAAGACACGAGGAGGAGGAGAAGACGAAGAGCATCAGCACAGCAGAAGAAAAAGAGTATCACTAGGAGAAGAAGATTGTACTCAGAAAAACGCTATATTACCAGAATGGATCCTAGAATAGTTTAAAAAGAAAAGTTGAAAAAAAATTCTTAATGAAAAGAAATTGGTAAAGATTAGGTAAGTAGGGCTGCTAAGCTTCTATAATTCTTTTAAGCACAGCGTCATGTACTTATCGTTTTAAGCACAAGTAGTGATGACAATGAGAATATGTTTTCCCATATCTTTACATATGGACACTATTATACAAATATACTATTCTTCTTCATCCTCCAACACAGCACGTTGCATATTATGCTATGCTTCTTCACTTATATGTAAAACCTTTTCAACAGAATATTCTTTTCTGCTAATCCTGAGACTTACTTTTCGAGTTCCATTGCATGAATCAAATGCTCCAAATAAGTATGTAAGCATGCATTAGCTAGTCTGCATGCACTAGTCATTGGCTTCCAAATCTAATCTCCATCTGAATTAATTCCAACTGACAGTCAGTCTTTTCTCTCTCATCGTTCCCATCCACAGATACATATTTTGCACAGAACCGTAAATTGTCCTTACATATAACTACTAAAAGAATGAGAAATCGTGTAATGGCCAAAAGTAAAAGATAACATACACTAGGGAAGCAGTGCAAGTGCATTGAATTAATTTTTTTCAGGAAACCTAAGAAGCTGCACACGCACACAAAATAAGTGTTCACTATTCACTACCCATATATTCCGCATTATTAAACCTCTCTGTGCATTGAAAATAATACTTTATACAAGCCTATACATTCATAAAAAGCGTTAAAAAAGAATGCAATAGAGATACAGACAGCCTGGTGAGAATATAAATAATTAAAAAAATCTTGAATTACCAACCCATAGTTTGTAAACTATAAGTATGTAGATATAAATAAGTATCTAGTTTTACGCTACTAAGCCTTAACACTGTAAGGCACATTACGTATTTTTTTAATTCTCAGTTCCTCCATTCCGCAAATTAAATTTGCATTCATTTCAAAAGAGCCTAAGTCCTTTCACGAGAAGCTTATACCATTGAAAACTTTCAACAATTCGTGGTTCCAAACATACAGCAGGAGCATAATGTCTGAATATCCTAACTTGCATGATACTTCCACTTCACTTTGAAATGTATTTAGATACACACAACATGTCTCGGCTTACCGCAAATAAATAGTAGCTGTTGGTAAGAAGGTTTCCCGTTACAGATCAATGTATGTACAGTGTTTTACATATCTAGGTATCTATGCACACATGACATATCTATAATATATTTCTCCCTCTCGGTCTTCCTAAAGCTCCTGCAAATTTACCACTTAGTGTGGAGCAAGTTTACTAGGCAAAACCACACCAAAACTGCTGGTTGAAGCGTATAGTGTAGTCGTAGTGTATATCTATAAGTTTGCGGTGCAAGCATAAAGTACACATCGTGTCATGAATAAAACATTGTGTTTCCCGTTTCTACTGAAGAAGTATAATACAAGCCCATATAGGAAGGAGTATGGTAAATAATAATGATGATAACTTACTAGCAGTCTTCATTTCTGTGGAAATCTCTTTTGCAAAAGTTTGAATTTCTCAGCCATAACGTCTATTTTACCATTCATTTTGCCATGACACTTGAATCTAAATTATTAAACACACGAAATTTTTATCGTGGACTCTGAACCCACCGTTCTCATTTGACGGTTGTCGAGGTTAGACGCCTGCACTTATGCAGTCAGAGACTTTCAACTTCAACTTGAAACCAATTTCAGGCTCATAAACATATAACCCAGGTTTTTATATGATACAGGCATATATAACCTTACCATAATGCACTTACAGACTCCAATGTTATGGATGTGTATTTAATATTTATCATTTAGACACCATGCTATTATATACATACAAGATGCTATTATGTCAAGTATACATATAAGGTGTTATATTATATGAAGCGCACATATTCTTGACGGTAATAATAAAAAGTGCACTGTGACAGCAGCAGTAAAGCTGAGCATCCAGGTTGAGAAGGGAGAAGGAATTGAATTTCCTAGTCAAATTACAATTTTTTCATCTCCTTCTTCAGGTGCTGCTGCTCGCCTGCTCCTGACTGACTCGTGGATAACTATATGTTGTCAGTCGGCAACACAGTTCCAACCCAAGGTTACGTATAATGGAGGTGTATAAGCACAAGTATACATATGTCTCTACTTATAAGTATATCCATCCACCGGCAAACACCCCACAAACCATCGTGAAAAAGTTTAACTCTCGAAAGGATATTACTGAAGCCCTCTTGTATATATCTCACTCTTTCCGTAAAACGTTGCAAAATTACGAGTAGAATACGCAGAGGAAGAAGCCTCATGGTGAGTCATACCTTTTAGGAGATACTAATAAATATACATAGGCATTTCAACATGGAACCTGATACACACGAAATGTAACCCCGTACATCTAACTTGCTAAGGTTATGCATTTACTGACTCATGGTAAGTACACAAAATATATGTCCGAAAAGTGTGCATAAGTACGAAGTACGTAACTACTACCAAGCACAATGTCCCAAATCATAATGTTTATCGACCAGACCCGACAAAGGCTCTGCAGTATAGTTTAGTGGCAGACGATCGCCAGTTTCTGGCCAAAACGCCAGTAATTTCCGTTTGAAAAACTCTGACTCAACGGCTGATGCCAAGATTGTGTGAGTAAAAATCCAGCCTTCAGTCATAAGTAACTATAACCAAATATTGACGATGAAATGGAGCAAACTGCTGGCAGAAGAAAGCGCCAATGCAGTTGTTATCTCTAGGAGAGAAATATGGATAATCATAAAGGGGTTAAAAGAAGGACATGAATTTTCCGGGCAGCAGCGCTCTCCAAACACTTGCCTTATACAAACTTTTACACATTATCCAAAGCTCCTGTCGCAGGAGGCTCTCAAGACCCCAGCAAGACAAGTAGACTAGAAAATCGGACTTTCAAGGTTAAGGTCACTTCTATCGCTTGTATACATACACTACTTATACATAGATACATACAATATTAGTATTATTATGCATGCAGTATATATTACATGCATGTACATATATGTAATGACTACAAAAAAGACATAATTCCCTTTAGATTGGAAACAATTTCCATTACTCTCCCAACTCACTGAACTCACAAGTCGGCGTGGAGAGCAGGAAGGATCCTCCAGAATTTAAATTTACGTGAACACTCGCTCACTCTCCATATATATCTACACACTTCTAACATTAGAATTCATGAGTTTGTCTGTGAAGTGTAGAACAGCGTATACGGTTGTGTATTATTATGATGAGCGACAGGGTATATAAGAGGATTTGAAAAAAAAACTTGTGCAACCATGCAGATGAGGTTGAAAACGATCCAAGACTTTAAATCCCATCATCAAAAGTTATCTGACTGCCACATATTTTATTTATACAAGAGACGACCATGTCGCTACATGAAGAGTTAATCTGTAAAATGTTAATGTTGTCTCTGAGAGTTTTCTATTTCTAACTTTTTTCACTCCTGTCACCCGTACGTGTACGCATATATGTACAGTGCACACGCCGTCGTGTGATACTCACAGTCATATATAACTCCGTGAGAGTTACAACCGATTTTACATGAAAGCCAGAGAGAGAAAGACATGAAGCACGGGAGGATCATGCATGATTGTAATGCATGTCATATATTTATAAAGTGGAAAATGATGAAGACACATAACGTTTTTATAGTTGTAATGTTGATTTAGTTCCCTCTTCTCAGAGGTATTATCTCAATGTTAACTTTCAACTCCTATGTGATATTTGCTTTTCTGCTTTTTCCCAATGCATCTACACTTGAACTGCACTTGAAATTTGTGGGAACTACAGGATATTTTGTATCTAGAACTATATTCTGGCTAATACACTACAACCATTCATCACTCACAATAAACGCTATAATATATTATTTCAAGTGCGCTTCATCCAGCACTTTAATAAGTATTCTACTGAAATCGCACAAGGGTAAATAAATATACAAACATAAGGTAAATACATATAACCATAGGATAAATAATTGCATATAACCACACATGAATTTTTACTACCTCCAATAACTTTAACGCCATGTAAAAATATGAGTTTTTCATTTCCCTGTCGAACTTAGAGCTGCAAAATTTACTTATACTTCACTGAGACTTCAAAAGGATGTAAAGATAAATTTTTTCGTGACTGGGTGAGATACACAGAAGTATAAGTGATGCCATCGAAAACTAACACACGAACTTGTGGTGGTATACTGTGACTACATGCAAGTAACGAATCTGAGTTCTTATGCAGAATTTTAATTATTCATTATGGCTTTACATCCTGAGAACATGTCACAAACATACAAACTTCCCTTAACCTTGCAACTCATCATCATCATCATCCTGATTCGCTTCGCTACGTCCAAGACTATGTGCAGAAAAACAGACATGTACACAAGTATCACAAGTTTTGATACATTAGGACTTACATAGCAAGAACGGCTTGACACATGCACATGTTTACTTCACCACGTAGTTACCGAAATACGTATGTATGCACAGTGCTATGAAATTACAAAGTCATAAAAATCCTATTCAGCAAGCTCCAAAATTAACATCCATGACGTGATGAAGATCAAAGTATTACCTCAGTCCTTATTTTTACTTATCCTGCTGTTCTACTATACTTAGCATATCTGTGTATTGAATTGCACATCCTTTTAGAATCGCAAAGTGTATAATTACTGCCAAATTCACTGCACAAAGGATTTCAAAATATACAGATACCCAAAATTGTACATAAAATAGTAAAAATGTGTACCTTCATGGGTCTTTCAAGTATTTCTCGTTATTTTATGTACACTGCATATGTGTATATAGCTATAGTAGGAGATTCAGATTAATTCTGTGCCTTGTTGTTAAGGAAAAGTGTTGCAGTGGGTAAATCTCGGGATAATGATTAATCAGTTTCAATTTCAAGATGCTAGACAATGAAACTAAACAACTGTGTTACGAATGCGTTTTCACTACTTGCAAACACCAAAATTAGTTCACCAGTATAACTTCATCATCACCTCTTTGCTTCTAAAAGTTATTTATGCACATATGTATATTTATAAGATATAGAAAAATCTTGTAAGTACCTGCAATTATACAAGTGTACAAAGAAGAAAGCTTCCAGCTGTGTCCAAATAGAACGAAAAGACACAAAGTATAGAAAATTGAAAAGAAAACAAGCCTTTTGCTTTGGTTTGACTTTACTAAACCTCCAATTGTTGCGCATTTACTACTTGAACAATCCTAAATTCTCCTCTCCTTGCACTGCTGCCATTGTCTTTTACCCATTCCTTTTCAATCAGCTAGCAAATCTTCCGTAGCGTAGACACATACACAGTAAGTCCGAGGTACACGAAGGTAAACATCTTCTCTCATGATATTACAGTTAAGCTGTATAGTTTCTATAAGTATAGTCTGTAACTCTGCTATTTGCAATCCAATGCTTCTGCTGTTGGAATCCAAGAAGTAATCACATAGTAAAACTAAATTATACTTTTAACATTGAAAAGTATTCATCACATGAAGAAGAAAGGGGCCAATTTCAACCGAATGAGAGTTCACTTCTCTGTTGTGAGGTGCATTTCAGAACTACAATTTAACAATAAATATAACACAAATACTCAAAGTTTCTGTAATCGGAGGAGTAGAAAAACAAGAGTTTGACAGCGAGTTTCACGACCAAAGGATTTACTATAAAAATTTGTGGATGCACTTGTAAATAGGAAATGTCTTGTACAACATTTAATAGCCTGGCATACCCACAATCGCTAAATTTTATTTTCTCTCCTTCTGTAATGTTTCTTCACACTTTATTTCTCGTAAGTAACATACATTTATTTAAATACTCACGACACATACATACACACACACCTTTTTTTAAAAAGATGAATGCGCAAATTTACAAACTCAATGTTATACTAAGCTAGAGTAGAAACTTACATAAACAATAAAAGTATCTTTGCTGCAAGGCTCAGGAAGAAAACAAAAGTTTCTGTTTGTAATCCTTCTCTAAAATTGAAACTTAACTTACGATTTTGTTTTCGTTCCTTGTACAACATATGTGGAAAAGTAATTATATTCAGATGCATTTGCAATGGTCCTACACACATTCCACTAGAAAATATATAGAAAGCACGGTTTTGAGGAAAGGGCTGTATAAAAAACGGAGCACTATACAGAAAACCACAATTACTAATTCAATAATAATTTAATGAAAAGTCGTGAAAGTCTTTGCCAAGTAGTTGCAAGAAGACTGTGCTCAATGGGTATTTTATACCCGCGCGTCATTAGTCGTATCTCGGCATTAAGTCCGTAATGCTCTACTGCAATCAGAACAAAGAAAATGGAAAAAACTAAAAGAAATCAAAAGTAATTAGGAAAAGATTCGTTTCCATTTTTTCATATTATACTATTTATTGTGAGCACCCTACACACACGTGTGCATTCCTTTTAATCAAATACATCATCTCTTATTCACACACGCATATATAGCTTTTATCATATTTTAATACACAGTTGCAGTTTTTTGTGTTCCTTGTAATTCATTAAAAATGATTTTTTGTACTCCCTGTAATTCATTAAAAAAAGATTTTTTTCTGAGGTAATAATAAGAAAGAATAAATGAAAGTAAAAAAACGAATTTCATTCTTCCTAAATTGTGTAAGCCAGCTTTGTTGATGGTAATTCGATTTAATTGCGACCGCATCGATCAAATAACTAGTTACGTTCAATATAAATTGAAACGTAACTTTCTTTCGACAAAAATGCATAGATATGCACATGATAGCTTTGTCCTAGGTTTGTTGTCATTTTTTAAAGGTTCATGCTTGATTGTGTTTTTATGAATTCTTTTGGTGAAAACGACTGAAGAACACATGAACTATGATTTTTCCGAGCAAAAATGAGTCATTCAGATACAAATATCTCTTTTGGATAATTCAAAAAGTAAGCAAATCTACGAGAATGTACAGCAAGAAAATAAACCTAACAATAAGTCAGCAATGACACTTACCTGACTGAATTCATGTTATTATGTCGTCGGCTACTCGTGCTGCTGCAAGTTCCCCCTGACCCAAGGAGAAGTCCTCCAAAACTTCGGCTCCGGGCCAAATGCTGCTGTCCGACAAAAGACTTTAAATCAACTGGATCTCCGAGATTGGAGGAAGAAGTGGAAGCATTACTACTTCCGCAGCTGCCCGGATCATTATGACGAATCAAGGGCATGATGAAGCTAGCCCTCCTTGTGCTATTGTCCTTCACTGACATTTCGATGTGTGTATAAGTATAAAATTGGATTCAACAGAAAATATCTTGTTAAATGTCAAAAAATACAGGCACTTGAGGAATTTAAACTCGGGAAATATTGCCCAAAATTAAATAGGTTTAGGATACGGGAATATGATTAAAACTCATTAAATATTTTAGTCATAAAATTTTAATGGATGAGTCACTTATTCGAAATGAATCGCCCACAATGATATTTATAGTAGAACAGTTATTCTTGGGCTGTCACTGAGTTTGAAAGCTGTCGCGCTTATTGTTGTTGTTGATTTTAACTTGATGATCAGAGATACAAGTCTAACACTCTAACGTCTCTCTCGCTGTCTAACGCGTACTGAATAGACAGAGTCACATGATGAAATGTCAAGGCCAACAACGCAGGAGACTGGTACGACGTTTCAATACCAGTACACAAATGCACTAAACAGTAAGAGCTCCGGAGAATGTGTAGCGATTCACGGCTACTGCACGCGGGTTATGAATACCAGCGAGCGAATAAGTGTAGTAGCTCTGGAGAAGAGAACGGGATACACAAGAATATATAGAGGAAGGAAGTTCCTTAGAGACGATCGATTTTCCTTTGCGATTCTTCTGCGACGGTCAAAAGCATGTTATGAATTGGTGATTAGCTTGTGTGTGAGGGTCGAAGTGTCGTTCGAATTACTACATGCTTCTGTTAAAACACACGTTTTCTTCCTTCAACGTTTATCTTAGTTTATTCCAACTCGAATTGATGGTCCAAAACTTGATCCCTTACAAATGTTGTCTTCTAAGAGCACTTCTGACTTGGATTAATCTGTCGGATAGAGATCAAGAATTATTGAGGCGAGCAATGACAACGACACATGGAAAAGTTCCAATACACTGGGAAAACCTTCTTGAGCAAATTCAATTATTGTTTCAGTAGGCAAAAGAGTTCCGCTGATCCTTGCGGACTTTACCCCATGTGTGAAATCAAGTGAAACAGATACATATAGACAAGTTTACAACAGCAGCAAAACCAAGACCAGGAAGCCCGAATACCGGGCTTAAACAAATCTCATGTACATATTACTTGTCTGATCAAACATGAAAATCCCCAATGTACACACAAAGGGAGCTAGAGCGAGTATACGCAAACACTATTATAATATTAAAGAATGCTTACCCAAGTCAAGCCAGAATTCTGTGGTATCGACGGGTCCGTCAGTTTGCTATATAGCGGTCATAAACTGTACAACAACTGGAATTCTGGAACTGGAATTCCAGGACGCGATTATTTACTTACTTCCTAGGTCGGTAATGATAACAACTTGACAGCTGACATTACTCTAGGAAATGAAATTCAGTTCATCAAGCATGCACGCACAGTAAGGCTAGCAGGTAAAGGCTATGGGCGAGTTCTTTGCAATAAGAGCTTCGGTCATTACCTGGAACAAGACACAATCAATGTTTATTAGTATACTTACCTATATACATTTTTACACACGAAATCAGTAATAATGTAAAAGGACACCTAATCTGAAAGAGCATAAGTACATATGTCCTGTGTGTGGCCTTAATTCCTTCCACACTTGACTCCCCCAGCTAGTCTTAGATATACTTATATGTAAAGAACAACTGGGAAATCATTCATCCACAACCGTTTTAACTCCTTCACAAGAAACAGGAGCGCACCTAAATTATTCTTCCGTCCCAAATACTACAGTAGTATTATATGTATTTCACCATTAATATTATGCATCAACTAGCCATCTGCATCATTGATGAATCTAACCCCACACCAAATGTAATTTTGACAAACGCTACAACTTCTGTGATGTACACAATCCCAACCACAAAAAGCAAATACTACTTGCATGTGTCCCAATTGTACTGCAAATATCCTGAAGATTCGGAATGTAAGTAAAACGGAATCGTCATGTCATCAATATTCATGTAATTAGAACTTATGCGGCTAAAAGTATATGGCTGTATAAATAATGCTGAAATACTTATAGTCAAATTGATAGCTGCAATTTATTTATATTTCCATCGGTACATAAAAATAGCTAAAAGATGAGACCACCACAATTTGTTGTAAAACACAAAATTTTGCAATCCTGAAAGTCCGATATATATAAGTATATGCATGTGTACAATAAAAACCATAAATATGTGTGACTACACCACAAAGCAAATACAAAACGAAACTATGCAATTATGCAATGCAAAAGCCTCGACCCTTATGTAAGTTCCATTGTAGTTTAAAGTAGCATAATATAATAATGTTACAGAAGCGAAATTTACAAAATAATGTCTTTAAAAACACACGTTCAAAATTATAGAATAGTAAGTTATGACAACAATCGAGGACTCAATTCCTCTGCAGTGTATCATCCAGTTTAGGACATTTTGAGTAATTTCCATCATTGTTAAGGCAAAAATAATGTATATATAAGTGCATGCATACATAACGAAAATTTCTAATTTTGAGTTTGAAAAATTCAAAAGAAAGCGTACTAATTTCAACACGTTCAGCAGAGAATGAGGGACAAACAATGGAAGTGTAAAAACTTATTGTCATCTAACACACTCGAACACAAGTTATCAGAGGACTGTATGTATCTCTAATACTATTTCCGTGTATGCAAAGCAGAAGCCTAGTTTAGTTTAAGCTTGCAACAATGGATTCCATGAGGCAATATAATCATGAATAGGGATATAGATAGTACTTATAAGTATAAGTAATAACAACAATAACAAAAAAACATATAGCATATATACTACCACGACGACCAAAAACCAAAACCTTTTTATAAGCTTGTGTCCTAACCCCACAAACCCATAGACTATCATTATCCCCATCTCAATTGCATACTATCAATACATCAAATCTGAAACAAGCAATGTATCAATGTGTACCAACCAACAACCGAACAGCATCTGAACAATAGCTCATGTAAAAATCACCATTGCAATTTATGCCATTTGTTACAACTCTAATACAGTTACTACATGTATTATATTACATCGCCCGAGAGACAATTCCAGTGTACATGTAAGTATGCAGTACCCTTTAGGTATGTGTAGTTATATATGATAATTATGATATATGACTTTATAAAGTAATAGCAACAATAATAATAACAATATAAAATAATTCATAATATGCAATCATTCACAGTTTGGAGCTATTAAAGCTGAAAATCAATAAGTATCGCTGACACAGGCGGTAACAGCAGAACTCATATTCCCTCATTTTTTTATAGCTATATCGTCTTATATACGGACTCTGTGTATATCTCTTTTTATACATAGTTGTATTATTGAATGAATTAAATTCCAAAAGAAAATAATACTAATAAGTTTATATACACAATATACTGCAATAATAGGCCAATTAGTGCTCATGTCAATAAACTTGTATAATTTATCTCTGTCAAGTCATACATTAACGATACGGGCGGAGGGAACGGAAATGCAATCAATTTTGTATTAAAAACATTCAGGGATTTTAGCTTGATGAAAATTATGACCTATGCCGTTCGAACTACAACTATTGGGAGATCCGGCGTGGTGGGTCCTCATTTAATAGTAATATTATTGGTAATAAATAACTAAATTTCTCTAATAATCCCTTAAATGTATACTACATTACGTTATTATTTATTGATCCTACTCTTATTTGCTGATCGGAACAATTACTATATCACATTGGAAGATTTTCTGCCGGTTAGCCGACTGATCGTGTATTTACTTTATTATCGTATTTGTACTGTAAAAAAGTAATTAAGCGTAAAAAATCTTGCATGTAACCAACCTCACCCCTGAAATGTTGGAACGCTCTCCCAATCAATTATCTTGATTGCCTATTTACGATTAATCTCGTTTGAAACTTGCCCTAAGCCGCTTCTATCTAATCTGTGTAGTATATTTCAGTAATACTATACGCATTCATGTAAAATGACAAACGAACTTATAATTGCTTAAAAGGTCAGGAGGCCTTATAGTGTAGAGATATGACAACAGCTTCCCGTCAGAAAAGTGATTGTGTGTACTTACAAGAAATACATAAGTATACATGACGTACTGCACATCCGAAATGCACATCGTAAAGATATCAACAGTTCACCCATATATAGATGACAGTTACATATTTAATTCAAATTAATTCCATTCCAACTAAAGTCATAACGACCCTGTGGCTAACGTTACATGAGTGCAATAGGAACAACATATAAAGAACCGTACACTACGTGGGGAATAAAAACTGACTGATGATGGGAATGAGATATTCACAAGTTGATTCTACAAATATATACTTATTATTATTTTATGGAATACTACCACACACATTCAAGAACGCGTAACTTGACTTAATACGATAAACGTATTTGGAGAAAAAATGTAAAAAAAAAAATCATGCCCTATGAGCGGTATAGAAGACTATAAACAAGCAAGCCGCTATCCGTATAAGTACGTATAATATAAAATACATCTCTCTCAGGAGGACATAAAATTTGAATGGTGAATGAAGACTGAAGAACTTGAGGGCAAGTTGAAGAAAAATATGGAAATAATGCCATTGTGAGAAGAGCAATGTTGTTATGACAAATCCAAATGTAAGCGACAAAATAGTACAAGAGCAAAATTAAATGACAAAAATACATAAGCAAATGTAAATGAAATACAAAAATGTATGTGAGTATAACAAAACATAAATATAACAAAATGCGTATATGCTCAAATCTAAATGACACAAATATAACTAACACCTTAATGTAATTGACAAAAGTGCATAAGCAAAAAATAAAATAAAATAAATGTACATAACAAATAATCCAAATAAAAAAAACAAAACAAAATTACCTGTGCATTACAATATCGTAATAAAACAGAATGTATTTTACAACACTCATCCAAATTTGGTTCCAACTAATAATCCTGTGAAAAGCATTAATTCATCTCTGCAGAAATTGCTGGAAAAAATCCAATTCGTCGTGTGTGTGTATATAAAAGACTTTGATCACATTCCAAGAATTGTAACTGCGTTGAAGTTTACACCAAAAAAAATCTATATAAACGCAAAACAACAGAAACAAGTTGTTATATATAAACTGCTACTAACTATTCGAAGGACACGAGCCTCCAGGAACCTCTAACCTATAGCTAGGAGGCAATAATAACAATAATATAGGTAAAAATAAATGATATCTCGTCCGTATATGTGTGTACCTATAATAATATAGATGCAACAACTTGTTCACAAAATTCAATGCCAGAACACATTAGCAATACTCCTATGTTCACACTTGAGTAGTAAGTAGAGATGCAAGATTATTACAAGGAGATAAGAGAGATGAGATTTCCAATGGAACTCACTGACAACGACACGTCCTCCCAGCTTAAGAACTCGTGTAGGACTGAGTGAGTCTCTGACTGCGGTTGCTGTTGACTTCAAGTCATTCAGTCGCACGTCCGTCCATACAGTGCACCACCGAGCAGGTTACTGCATTCAGAACTCAGTGGAGATACCTACCTTAAAGCTCCTAAAGTAAGCCTCTCTCGTCCTTTCTAAGTACTTACTATTATCTATCCATTCGATTACTTATGCTATGATACTTACTACATTGCATCTTACCTTTTAGGAATAATTTTAAAAAAAGTCACCAGAATCATCATCAGACGTATCCTTACACATATAGATACATACATAAATAGTACAATATAAATATGTACGCACAAATATGTGTGAACATGGTTCAAGATCTTAAGCATGAACGTGGTACAAGTCAAAATCTTATGTATAAACGTGGTAAAATAACACAAGATATTATGAACGTGGTATAAGATCCACAATCTTATGTATACACGTAGTACAAGGCACAAGATCTTGTGTACAATCATGGCGTATACTACTAAAGTATACTTATAATATAATATGGACGTAATAGTATTTATCTCTCGCTGAGTTTTTCAGGGTGATCTTTGGAGACCAGGGTGTCATGCTCTGGTTTATTACGACGTCAATTCTGACGATGTGGTTAGAATATAGTATGTAAGTATTGACTGTAGTATAGATATAGTATGTAAGCATGACACTATCGAATGCATTTGTTTATGGTGAGGATGAACGTGGTTAGAATGAATGCATATGTACACTATCTACAACAAATTGCATCGTATCAATGTTATGTTCCTACACACTGTTTCGTCTTCAATGTTTCGCCTTCAATGTTTCAGGATTAGGAGCGTGGTTAAATAAACTGCAAATATTCCTTGGTTTCAACTTCTTAACTGTTTGGCTATTAGGGATGACTGCTGTAAATCCCGTCTGCAAGAGTTCAAAAATAAAATAAAGTATTATTATACTTATATACCATAAAAAATAGTACAAAAATAATGTACGTACATAAAAATAGTAGTAGAGGTACCAGGCAAGTATAGACGAAGATTGGCAGAACCGGTGGGTAAATTAGAGGTACTTAATTATTACCTGCAAAAAAACAATGCTTGTTTCCAAAAAGGTTTAAAACGATCGCATTATTGCGTGGAGGTTTAATAGCTCAAGAGAGATGCTACTAAAGACAACGGGATGATTTGTTTCGAGCATGAAATATCCCTGGCTATGAAACAATTTCGTGAAACAATAGCTGTTATACTTATATGTACAAAGTCATTTGAGGTGTGAACACTCCCGTCAATGATTGTTATTGTGTGCAGGAGACGATGTGTACATACGATGTCTACAACTGAAGATACAAAGTGTGAAATAGCATTTCCTCTGACATGCGTTTGCACAGTTATTTTATTATAACCTTGCTTAGAATTGAACTGCTAACTAAACACTTATACTATTTTCATACTCGATCCTCACTCATCATGTTTTTAAAAGTCGATAGACCTTGGTCATCCACCAGTTTGCAAACATATTCTGTGACTAATAACAACTGATGATCAGTATACAAACAAATTCTTCCATTCAATTCCTTTGCTTTCCTAACAGGGACCGGTATCTATGTACAATAATATTACTGTTACTGCATATATTTAACCAATCCTATATATAACTCTGCTGCTGACATGTCAACTGTTTGATGTACACGAATACTTAAATGTAATTTTACGTGTAGATGCTCTTTTCGTTTATTTTTTTCATTATAAAAATGCGTTGGGTTAAACAACATTATTGAACCTTTTACAACGAAGTGAAGATCACTTGGTTGCAGAGACAGTTGTAAAAAAACCGCGTGAACCGAGTCTTGACTAATTTATATACGTAATTGACACCCATGCAATGCTCTGGTCATTGTATTGATCAGTGTGACAAATTATTTTCATACACTTTTACTTGTTCACGTTATTATTATTATCTTATAAGCTTACACAAGATTACTAGAATACAAGATTATTCCGTTCTTGGCACTGGTATATTTTGTATTTGTTCCTTATGTATTTTATTTATAAGTACTTATATATTTACTCTCTTCTGCACACTACACAGCTGTTTGTCACTGTATTTAAGTTTCTAATGTTATTTATGAACGATTACAATATTTATCTTATGTTTGATATGTTCTTGTTTATTTATTTCTATGAATGGATCTTCAATAAGCGTATCTGTATGATGTTGGACGTTATTTACACAAACTTTTTTAAAGCGTTTTTATAGCGTCAGGCCATCATCAGTTATAGTGACTTCATTTATAAAGCTAAAAGCACACGCATTTGCAGACATACAAGACTTAACGACGACTGAAAAGTGCATTGTATCTTTGGAACTGAGCAGCTATTTAGTAATATTCTTTCACCCTTTCGACCATATGATTGAGTCAGTTTCAAGTTTTCTATTCATTTTTTTGAGTATTTTTTCGCCATGTACTCACCACTCAAGTCACTCAGCAGCCTTTGCAGGGATGAAGCAAGGACAAACATTTGAAATGTACTGTAATAATCAACATTAAAATACAGCTTTCAGTAACGGAATTAAAATATTTATAAATACACGAATCCTTGATTTGATTGAAAGTATTGCATCATCATATAGTGCCGACTCCCTTTTCATACTAAAAATAGTATACCTATAAATTAACTCTTGTGGACGACGACAGCAGGCCTCGTTATTGCATGGCTTTTACCATAACTATTGCATCAAGACATTGCGAATGGCAGCTGATAAAATAGCCACAAGATTTCAGGATAACTTGTTAATCGTCACGTTTTTACGCAGTATTTTTCAAATGGCTTCGAGGAAGATGAAGATTATTCCAATAGTAAAGCTGAATCGGGTTTTATGTATGTATAGTTAAATAATAAATAGCCATATACATACATGCTTGTGTATTATAGATAAGTTCATTCTCCTTCATCGCTTGGCATGGAAACCGTCAGGGAAGATCAAAAGAGATTTGACCTGTAAATATAAATTAGGGCTAACATAAACCACGTCCATAAAAACACCGACGACTGTTAAATACTGTTTATAAATCTCTTCGTTCCTCGTTCTTTTTTCTATTTCTTCATTTATGTTGTAAGTATACATACGTAGTAACTAATTCATATGTAATGTAAAGCTGAAGCTTACCCGTACTCTACTTTCGTCACAAGCTCCACTTCAGAGTGCTGATTCCAGTAAATAAACAAAATATTTACGACCCTGCCTGTCACAGTTATTTTAATATTTTAAAATTTTAATAGTAATTTTCCTAGTAATTTCAAAAGATATTTACGAGTTCTAAGAAAAACATCTGATTTTTGCAGTAGTTTCCTTTATAATAGTAATAATTTTCCATGGAATTAGCCCCTGAAATGCACTTTGGGAACACGTCAATTATTGCAAATTTTCCAGATGCAAATTGCAAAAATAGCTGTTTGCAGTTAACCAAACCTTTAACAAATTTTTGGATGTCTAAGATCAATACACGTTTATGTTGATTTTGGGGGTTTCTTATTTTTATGATACAAAAAAATAAACTAGAAGTATTAAAACCAAGGTGAATCACAAAAAATATATTTAAATAAAAAACCCCAGTTTTCTAATATATGCGAGTAATTCCACTGTGAACATTAAAGTTTGCAATTACCTTTATTTATACCACGGACTTTAAAACTCACGTTTGGTAATAATAAACTGATTTAAAAAGCTATTTTGATAACCTCGAATCCGACGTGGTTAATTACAATCTTCTGAATCTCATACTTGTTGACAAATGACATGGTTTAGTACCTCAATTACTTTTTAAATCAGTCAACAGAAGCTCTCGTGGTCCCTTTAAAGTATCCGTGTCGTTCATAAAAAAAGTAATTGTGTCAGCTCTCAGTCGACAATAAAAAATCTTTTAAAGTTTTGAACTCCAAAAATAAAACGATGAAGCCAGGGGGACTATAAGAATGATGAAGTGTTGAGGCATAGTTGAACAGAAGCTCTATATGTACGTATGTAGCACTCTGTAAAGAAATAAAAGAAAAATCATTAAAAGTTTAAAGTTGTCATCACGGCAGGGTTTCTTTCTCTTGTTGTTAAGCTTTAAAAAACATAAAATATATTCCCATACCGAAACCCTAAAAGAAGAAGAAGAAGTGACGATGCGTAAGAAGACATTTTGTTAGTCCTTTGGTCTGTTTATTGTGTAAGTACAACAATAATAATTCAATGATATATACGAACCCGTAAAGTTATCCATTTTGTTGGTTTTTACATGGGTACACACACTGGTGTTGTAAAAAGTCCAAGCTTGTCACTCCATATATTTGGTTTTCATATTCCTTTTATGTACACTTTTCTATATGCGGGGAACTGATTAAAAAGTTTTTTTCTCAGGTTTTGGAATGTTGGATTCCCCCGTGCATATGTATGGCGATATATATGACAGTTTTTTTTGTATACTTATAAGTTGTAAACTCATTGAACATATAGCAGTAAAGTAATGAGTAATGTTATAGCACTATATATAGCTACAGAGTTTGTTAACAGCTTGAAAGCAGTTGTTCTGAAAAAAAGCACGCTGCACGTACACCTGTAGACGCATTTAATTTTTATTTCAATTTCTCATCACAGATTACACAGGTGTGTCAAAGGAATGGAAAATAAGTCTAAAGGCTTATTTTATCATTCGAGTTTAAAAGTGACGATGAGGCATAAACTTGACCTTAGGGAAGACGGAATAATAACGAAGACGAGAAAAACTGTGTGTATTGAAAATACTATACTACTGCAAACAATGAAACCCCAGGTATGTGCCCACAAGTCCTAACCATATTTATTCAGTCTTTCCGACATCTACAACAAGTGAAGTGAACGACACTGCAGCAGAGTTGAACAGATTGGTAGTTCTAGAAGCTTATTGCACTACCGCCGTAATATTATCAAAGGAATTGAAAAAGGTATTTGCCCCGAACATTGTGGGTCCTATTATACATAATTGCACAATGATATTGGACCTTGTTGGTAAAAAGCAAAAACTTGTTTCATTCATATTTCCTTCAGAAAATCTTTCCTTCCCTGGGTTTTGTAAGTCTCTGAATGAGACTCGGAAAAGGGAAGGGCTTTTTGCTTGCTTTCTATAATAGTCAAAAATTTATTTTTGTTTGGAAAAGATGATCATCAATCTTTTTTAGACTTTACAAAAACCCTCATTGTTAAAAATAAAGGCCTGCTAAAAATCTCTGCCCAGAAGGGTTCATCCTAAGGAGAGTTTTAATTTCCTCCGACACATTTCATGCTTGTTTTGCAGCGTAATGCTCATCCGCTCTTGTGTTCCCTGTCGGACTATATTGTATAGTATTAACATTTCATTTTGGAATTCAACGTGTACGTACTTTTGTACACCGTAGTGTATAAGTAGATTCTTATATGTACTCATGCTCATCTTCGATCTTCTGGCCTAACCCATCTGCTTTGTATTAGATTACGCTCTTCGAGGTTTCAGATATTTAAATGTGGGCAGATAAAACCTCTTCAAGTTGAACTTCAGTTTGCCCGTGTGGGCTTCGTGCATATGTATTAATGTGTGTTACATTTGTTTTGGACGTATTATCAAGATAAACAATGCTTTAGTTTTCTTGAAGGAGTGGACATCTGTGAAGCACATGTCATCCGGCACATTATTATTATTTCCTAAGGATCTGATGGCACGAGTTGCGATGCAAATGAAACACCGAATACATGAGGGTCTTTCGCTTTGGAAATCCGAAACAAACCAAATACACTCTCACTTTGTGTGGGCAATAATAATCAAATGATTTGTACTTCCTCGCAGCCTACTTCCTCCTTTCAAGGATACATAGGATATGATCTGCTCTTCAACACTTCTCTTCACACTCAGGTTTTGTTGCACTGCAAGCGTGCATTACTGTATAGTTGTCTTCTCCGAAAGTAATAATTATTTTCATCTACAGGAATTTGTATGTGAAATTCGTTTGCATGTTGGTGAACATAATAATAGAGTTCATATATGAGAGGCACATATATGAAATAATGAACATCATATGCATACATATCTATAGGTGAAAATAATAAACTTATATGTGTCCAAAAATTTAAACATGGTCTTCTAACAAAGACTGATAACAACACGTTGTAATACTGGCTGACAAATTATTTCATCTCATGATACAGCCCACCATATTAGTCGTGAATGACTGGAAAGCACGGATGACTTGGCCATGTGTACCAACCCTGCACTTGAGTTATTAATTAACGTGTCAGAGCGCAGCGTCATCACTCTCATTTTTAAAACGGGGGAATTAATTCCGCTCTTGTCTCATATCCCTTTGCTTCATGTGTTGTATAAATACTGATACACTCCAAAGATACTGATACACATTACAGCGTGCACTCCAGTGTGTTCACGATTCTCATAAAGCATTGCATTGCAATTTCTCATCAAGCCGAATACTTTAAGGATTCCGACTTTCATTTAGAATATTAGTGCATTAATGGTAAAGGTACATATCAAGTTCCATGAAGCACACACGTGAGGACTCTCGATTTTCAGCACAAAATAAATGATCAAAGGATTTTGTTCGAATCAGATGTGCCGACACGAATGTCATGCCCATGCCGGTTGTTGGCTATATTTGCATCGGCTCTTATTATTATTCCTCTGGGGATATCATACCTTGACTTTGTCCTCAAGTACTTATAGAAAGGGTTGACATATTAGAAATATCACCGTATACAAATTTATATTCAGGTATTATATTTTTACACTATATGTGGAAACTTACCCTTGTCATTATATGGATGTGCTGCAAGGCATTATAGACACTCAAATACTTCTTCAACAACTGATAGGTACAGTTCCGTTTACAGTTGCATTTGCAAGCGGTGCATATATAGTAATAAGAGGTTGTTGGAATCCTTTTGCTTTGGAATATTTTGAGCACACATACTATATGTATGTCCTCTCCTATGTAAGGACATAAAAGCAATCGTTATTATTTAAGAACACGGTTCCTCATAACTTCCCCTTTGTCTTCTGCCGCTCTGTGTGCAGAACATTAACCACATATTAAAAGGAGACATAAATTGAAGGTTCGGAACTGTGTATTGGACCTGAAGTGATTACGGAAGGGATACAATATATAGTACTGTAGGAAAAATGTAGGTTGATGTTGTACGAGAAAATGACAGTTTTGTACCTGGAACCTGTATTAAAAATGTAATTGTGTAATAAGTGACGAGAACCAAACACGTGTGCATGTTTGTTTGACTTGAACGAGTTTTGGGATGACTTTCTAAAAATAAATGATAGTCGTACACTTTACAAATAACGAGCTTTACTATAGAAAAAACGAAAGTAAATCATTTTGTTGTTTGTTTTTGTTGTTAAGAAAAGTATTCTTGGATACAAAGATGCAGGGCAGGCCGATGGCATTCTTTATGGGTTTTAGACGAAAAAGCTATGAAAATGCGGAGTAGCATTACAAGGCATTTTCAACTGATGCAGAACTGATGAAACACAAGGATGAGTTACGATTTTTTGCCTTATTTCTCAAGGTACACATCACGGAAGGATTGTTATATAGGGCAGGTTTGTTTTTATCTCCGAATATCTTTATTTATACGATCGACAACTTGTCATCATTTGTTTACTGATGCAAAAGCTAATGCTGATACATACATTGATTTTTCAGGCATGCCATTCCAAAACATTGATTTCTATACGCTCACACCAGCCAGGTGCTGGGGCACATGATCAACCACGAAAATATTATTCCATGCACGGATGTATTGCGAATTCCAAGGTATTTTCTTGAAAATGCGTGTGTCTACACAATTGGATATACATATAATTATACGTACCCACAGGATAAGGAGTAAGTGAAGTGTAGCGCTTTATGGATGTCATTTATCAATAAATAAGACAAATCGTATAAGAGAAACCTGTTGGTAAAAGGACCGGTTGTTGGACAAATTTGAAGCATTAAACGAAATTATGAATTGCTTATTACTCAGCATTTGCGGTCAATTTGATACAATTACTTTCCCATAAATAATCAAAGTTTTAGCTAATTAGTATAGCAGATAAGGCATATGGCCCATTTGAAATTAAGATAGCTACTACGTACATAGCTGCATTTAGTTCATAAACAAGTTTACTACTGCTTGAGCGAGCTTGTCATCATAAAGCACACAGCTCTACACACAGAGATTTTGCCACAACTATACATGTCCTCTCATTACTTATAAACGGCTGTAAAAGGGGTAAAAGTTGGGAAGGAATTAGCAAATTGAGCAAGGGGATATTATATTTTTATGTATTTATTTGTATTTTTATATTTCTAAAATACATAGATACATACAAGACTAAAAGGAAATCTGTATTTAATTTATCGTCAATCTGCACTGCGAGAAATGCCAAACTTGGTGAGATTCCATTAGTTTTATTATGAAGGAAGTCATATAAATTTTAGCATTTACGTCCAATTGCTACCGTTCAGATTTATAATTTTTAGAATCGTGAAGCTCAGTTACTACTTGTAACTTTCAAAGTTAGTACATACAGTTAGTCACGCTATAAACGTATCTCATCCCTATAGGTATATATTCATCTATATGTTATTATGTTATATTTAACTATATTGAGTAAAATGAACCGTGGGATGTTTTCCTCGTGGAGTGTGATTGCAAATATACAGCACAACAACACTATGAATGCCAACTAACTTTATATTTACGAAATACTATAGTTAAGTTAATACAGTGACCTTATTACTAGTATTTACTCTGGCATCGGTTCTTTTTCACACGCAGGATTATTGATATGTTTGCAACTTTATTTGGAAATTCTGCATAATTCCTGCCAAGACTGTAAATATATTGCCAAGCACAAAATGCTTCGTAAGGTTCAAGGGAATCTTGTGTATTGAAGAAATTGTCATAAAAGCAAGTGTACAACTTAAGTTGTGCGAGTTTCAGTTTATAAATAGAGACACTGTATCCAATAAATATCCTTTAAAGCAGCAGGGCAAATAAATTTGTAGTTACAAAAATGTCATTACATTATTCATATTTTGACAACATCAGCGTCTCAAATTTCAAATTCGTGACAATTTGGTATCATCAGGCATTCCTGGTAATAACGAATGTTGTAAGTTGTTCTATTTTTGCGTAAAATAATTACAATGCTATACTTCCATTCATTTAAACTTTTACTGTCGGCAATCTGGGGTGCAATAAATGTACGTAAATAAAAAAACTATTAAGACAATTTCATTGATTTAATTCTTGCTCGTTCGTCACGTTTCTTTGCTTCCCCTTTGAAGGGATTCACAATGAAGAAGGGTGTTAATACTAGCCAGTAGATGGCGATGAGAGCGTTTTTATTGGAACTCATGTAACTTGCGAAATTGGCAGCTTTTGATGAAATTGACTTGCTGAAAATAAATAAGTATTAACATTAACTTCACAGCCTCTTAGTATAACATATTACGAAATTGCGCTTTACACTCGTCTAAGATGAACAATCCTTAAATATTTTGTAGAATTTGAAGAAAGTACTTGTTTACCGCTTATATAAGAGAAATGTGAATATTTTAAAAACATACAGCCAGTACGTTATTTTGAAACTAAAAATTCATAGTCACAATGTATAAGAATATACCAAAAACAAGGATAATTTATGCATAAAAAACTTGGAGTCTTTGTGGGAACTTCCAATGGAAGCATTAAAATTGTCTTTCTCCCTAAATCGTAATCAATAAAATCCTTCTTGAGTTGGATTGTTTTATTAATTCCAGAACTTAGGATTAATATTGTAGAAGGGATTTGCTGTTCTTCCATAATTGGGGATTAGTGTCTCTTGAGGTATTATACATGCGTGGTGATTGAATCACTTTTACAAAGTTTGCTCATTTTAGGTATTCTTGGAATGCCGCTGGATGAGACGATATTGTCTAAAATGTCAGAATAATAAGAAATTTCATCTGATTTGCGAATCCAATTAGCATCCATTGTTTGAAATTGAGCAGATTTAAAATTTTCATTTGATGTAAAATGTCTTACTGACATATTTAATCTTATTTTCGTTACTAAATGCTTATCAACAATACTGTTCGTTAAATCTAAAATATAAGTGTAAGAATAATATAGATGTAGATATTTGTAAGCTGAAGCAGACTTTATTTTGCTAGTTTGGCCAAAATTTGCATTATTTTAATATAGTGAAATATTACAATTTCATCTTTACAGTTTTGTGTTGAGGTTGAAATCTATAAAGTGTTTATCCTATCTTTACTTAAATCACAATAGTTTTATTTTTCTTAGAATGACTTTCATAATGTCAATGTAGGATTGTTATTTGTTTAATTTCCAATTTACTTTTAGCTTCTGTAGACAATAATCTCACATAAATATACTTACATATGTGGCCTGATACAATATTCAGCAGAACCGTTCATACATTGTAAATCTGTGTGTAATTTCAACGGCCACGCATTTCTAGTTGTGTTATTTTAGCCTGTGAGGTATCCTGACTAAATTGTTCAATGCATGTATTATTAATGTTTTGGGGGCTTTTTGAAAGGTACTGTAATGTCATTAAAGTTCAAGGCCTTAATTAAGCACAATGACAGGACTTGCAGCATACATTTAAAGCACTTTTAAATTCTTTGATACATTGTTAAATCCCTGCGTGTCTCACAAAGCTTTCTCAACGCATACATTCATGTTTTTACATAACCTTAGCTTTGGCATCGGCGGTAACTGAGTGAATTGAAACAATTACTCGTTTACTTAGGCGTTTTATAATAAATGTAATATTCACAACAACTTTCCATAGATAATATATCTGTAAATACATATAAATATACAATACTTAATATTTCACTGTCGGCACTAACAGGTATAAATAGTTAAAGCTACCACTTCCGCGCCTGCCACTAGTCGTTATTCAATAGTATTTATTGTATTGTAAGTATAATACTCATAACTACGATGAGTTACAAATTGTAATAATGTAAAGTGAATTTTGCTAACCATAATTTGTGTAGTATTGCTGTTATAGGTTTATATTCTTATAACTTGTAGATATTTAATTAAATATAGATATAACACTGAAAAATCTCGTGAGTCTCAAGCAGAATAAGGTGGGGGGAGTGGAGTTTGCGAAGGGCTGTGAGGGTGGGACACAACTGCGTTCAAGTAGCCGGGATATGGTGGTGCTGAAAGTACACAGATATTGAAAAAATATTATTTTTTGGCATGGCAAAACACTTGTTGGTAAAAGTAGATGACATTATATATACACTTATAATATACAACATCTTTTAATCCTATTTCACTTACGATCACCATCATGAATGTGGTGGTCATAGGCTTCATTTGCAATCCCTGCCGGGTGGGGCTTGGTGGGCAAGTCATAAATTGACAGCAAGTTAGGACTCAAGCTCCTGGTTGTTTGGGCATACGCTGGGGCTTCTTGTTCTGTGTACATGTAATAATCGCAATTATTAAAGGTTCTGTTACATGTTGTGAAATTAAGTGTGAATTGCATTGCTTCCGGTAGAGCGTTGATTAAGTGTTTAAATCAAAAATACCTGTACAGGCAGCCCCATTTACACATATATGATACTTGCATGCCATACACTTTTCAGCAAACATCATATTAGATACATATTTAATATCTGTTTATACACAGATATACTTTATATGTACAGTATACACACGCCCATATATACATATACGCATTAGATTATATTCAATATATACACACCCATACATACCAAAAAATACCTTTCGTACTTATTACACACCCTTACTAGTATACAAGACATACACCTACATGCAAGATTGGTACATCTACGTTCACGTTGAGATGTCCCAATTATATTACGCAAGCATAATAACTGCACTATACTTTATACATGAAAAGTTTCAAGCACACATTACTTACCCACATACAAGCTGGTACTATTTCTGGGACCATTCGGTGCATAATAGTGCCCGTGTGAGTCACCCGGAACACTTGCTCCACTGCTGATGCTGTGCGACCGCACTTTAGGGTGTCCTATATTCGTGAAAAGTGTTCCCAAAACAAACTGAAGCATTTCTGTATTGCCATTTATTAGTTACGTTGTTATAAACAACACACTTTTTAAAAGTTTTCATACCTCTAGGAACGTTCCGTTTATTCGGCTGGCAAATGTAGTACATTAACCAGCAGAATCCACCCACAAGGAGAAAACCGCTTATGCCAGAGGCATAAATAGCGACTGTAACTAAAAGCATCAATTAAAAAGGAGATTAATGAGACTTATTCATTAAGAAAGGAAATCGTTGCCATTCAGGCAAATCTTGTACAGAGTTACTAAGGATGACTAGTATATGATTTTCATAATAATACATACACAACAAAAAATATCTAATATAAGTGCAACTTACGTTCGTTGTTTGTCTTCATATTAGATGAATCCGATGACCTTGATGACATGCTGATATGTTCTGATATCCAATCTGGGAAAACAACTAAACCTGTCAGTGTCTATTTGGGGCCTGCAACTATATGATTAGTAGATTAATGTACGAGAAATCTTATGTTAGTACATGTCTTCACATATGTATGTATATTACTTCATATGTATCCATGCAATGCTTATCATATCATTTCTTAATACCAACATAGAATTTTTTCGACACAAGAGGGAAAGCTTCAGATAATTGCAAAAATCTTTCCTAATTATTGTTTTCGAGCATGTAATTTTTTTGTGGTTTAAAATGAGAAGTAATTATTAGATCCCAGCCTGAGGGACTTCCCAAGAAAGAGTGAAACACTGTATTATACTCTCAAAGAGGAGTCACATATTACAAAAATAAAAAAGAGATTCATTTGTCGCAAGCTTTCATTATCACATTATCACTCCTGTGTATAATTATTATTAAAAACAATAACTTTAGGCTTCGACAACTTATTTAGTGGAACGATTAACTAATGCGGGGAACAAAAAATCTGATATTGTACTGATAAGCTTCTGAGATGCCTATATATACAGCATTTAAAAGGAGTGAACACTTTTTGATTGTTCCAATTTCTAAGCTTTCACAAAAGACAAAAATGAAACAAAAGCAGAATGGATACCTTTGAAGATTCAAATAGGATGTATGTTCACTACTACAAAACATGTAGGATGTTAAACATACGTTTTACAAATTTGACTATTTGTAGTTTCACTATCAATGATGATCTGCTCTTTGTTATCAAGAGGACTGCACAAGAATCGACAATATTTTAGAACTGCCTATACATGGGACTCATTTGGATTAATTTGCATGTGTAGACGACGATGTATATCGTCAAATAAAAAAAATCGATAGCTTGTTTAAAAGTTGTGAATAATGAAAGAGTGTATACTTCGTGGAATCCAAATAATCACATTAATGCAACCAGAGCACGAATGAGCTGCTGGTAAGAAGTTACGTTAGTGACAGAAGTAGCAGTATAATATTCTTCGGCGGTAGACAAAAAAGGAGGTAAATCCTTCCGTGCTGGTTTCACTTCTAATGACGACGAACGAGCATATAATAATATACTTGAGTGCACACGGAAATCATGACGACGATGGGTTTCAAAATGATGTCAACAATCTTTGCTTTTCCGTGAGTCCTGGAGAGTCCTCGGTATGTGTTATTTCTTATTTACGTAGCAATACTGAACCTATAGCTACTATGACATTTCTGCTACTGACAATTTGTGTCTCTCAGCTTTATTTACAAAGAAATAAAGCATTGCAGAAGCTAAAGAAATGCAGATATATAAGGAAAACTTATGGATGAAGGGTTTTTAAATACTTTTATTATTGTCCATCCTTGCTGCGTGTATACTTACTATACACATTGTCACAAAAATAATATTAATATAAAAAAAATGATTGAACAAAGCGTGTGCCACATGCTGGATAATAAATGATTTCTTCCTTAAAGTAACAACAAACAAGAGCTCGTGGGCTCGTCTGGTGGAGATATTAAATTAAATTCTAAAAATCTACTACAAATAAGAGACAATATATTCTCAGGAGTCTTTTAGAATTTTTTAATACTCTTCATCCTCATATTCTTCATATTGTTGAGCACTTGTTGGTTTGGCAACTTGTTGGGGACTTGCTCTGGTAGCCTGAGGTCTTCTCTGGCTCAATGGGATGTTGATGCTTTCCGGGGAGTAATATACATTTCTGTTACCAGTACCTCCACCGTTCTGTCCCGGACGTGTCGAGTGATGATTCTTGAAGCTTTGTGGGGCTCGAGGTTCATACTGGAGCTGAGGTTGGGATGAGGCATCGTAGTTGTTTAACATTTCATCCAGGGGAGTTCCAGGAGTGTAGCCATCCGGGTAATAGCGGTCGGCATACTTGAGACTGGTGTTGGTAGCTTGAGCTTCCTTCTCATTGACTGGTCGGTACAAATACTCATTGACGAAGTGGTAATTGGAGGACTGTTTGCAGATATTATCGCTTGATGGAGGAACACAGATGAGATGAACTTGATGGAAGGCAAAATTATTCGGGCACATCCAGGAGTGCTTCCCGCCATCCTGACAATAGTGGAAGACTTCACAGTTCAAACCATCATCCGCATAGTAACCATCCTTTTTGCCAGAGCATTGAAATTTTGATTCTTGAAGGAGCAGAGTTAGACGATCAGGCTCCTGTTCCTCCTCATATTCTTCCTCACTCGTCAACTGATTCTGCTTGTTTCCTCCTTGCTGAGCCTGAAGTATACAGAATGAAAGGGAAAACTCTATACTGAATTGATTGTATATAGTATAGTATATATTATTCATATACCTAGGGAATTTTTTTTCAATTGAGTCATTCAATTTTAAAGCTAGTCTACTATTATTTCTACTCTGAAACAGATTTGGTTGGGAGATCACTAAATTACTTCAATTGTACGTCAATGATGGCAAAGTAATAAAGTGAATGGGCTGCAAACTATGATGGTCGACATCTAATTAATTTGCGATCGAGAAAATTAGCTAATTTCTTTTGCCCAGGGTCCACTTTTGTTTCAATTTAGTTGTTATACAATATACATGTACATAGCCAGTGCATCATCTTTGGAAAGTTTCAATTACTGAACTTTCTCTGCTCTGCTCTGTGTGTACATAGCTAAACAACGCAACATGCGAGAGATGAGCGGATCGACTGGTGTATCATCTTGTTTCTACTACGCGACCAAGTAATGAAAGGGAAGGCAAGAAGAAGCATTTAGTAACACGAGCATAGCCATTATATGAGCGTCGTTGTTATCGTCGTTGGCGAATAAAAACTCGAAAGTCTCGAGAGAGGAAAGAGCAGAACCATCGTTGCGCTCATTGCCCCTTTAAACTTGAAACTCAAACTAGTGGAACGGAGTACAAACCTCAAACTACCAGATATGTACTTACAATTAAATGCAAATTCTCTACCGTCGTGTCTATTCCTAAAAATCATTTTATATCAAGGTCTTCCTTGTACTGTTTTTCCACTCTTTTTAAGGTATCATACAGGTACACAGTACAGAATGTACATACTAAACCAGGAATATAAAAAAAGACACAACTTTTACAACTGATACCGCTAAATGACAAACTGCGTAGCCAAATGCTGATAATGTACTAAATGAATGAGTTTCTATAAGTCGAGCATGCAGGAAAGTAAAATTTCGTTACGATTTAAAGGCTTTCAAGATCAAACTTCAAGATTGTTCACGGGCTCGCAAGTCAATATCTGCCTTTGATAGATACAAGGTATTTACACGGGTTGTGTTAAATTTAATCGAGATCAACACCACAATGATCATCCTATTCAGACTTTGACATATTAATACATGCTTACAAAGGGGAAATTTTAGGATATAAAATCACTAACGATTAGATCAGTTAGAAGTATATGCGTATATGAAAGCTCAGCTGTCTGATTTCAAGTAAATTAATAAATAGTTTTGAACATTTCCACATACTAGTCCACCACATATTATAACTAATTCATTACCAGCTAATGGCTTTGATAGTGTAAAGAAGAGGTTGAAGGCATCTAAGTATCTAAACTGCGTTGGAAATTTAACACAGGAGTAGAGCGCTTTTATGACCATGATATCTTTTATGTATGTACTTAAAAGGGAAAATTTTAGGATTTAGTGGATCAGTTAAGTCCTATAAGCTACCTTGAGAAGCTAATTCCAGGAGTGGATAGAGCTTTTGAAAGCGACCACCGTCCGGAAGCAAAACATTGATAGAACTCCCTTTTCTCACTTAACGAGTGGTATAAGTGAGATATTAATAGTATCGTAAATGCGCATTATACAGCATATTACACAAGAACTAACGTTTACAGTTCATGGATTTACAAGAGTGTCAATATGACAACCTTAATAATTCATCTAATGAATTTGTCTACTTCTAAGGAAAGTCTCATTTAACATAAAATATGAGTTATCCGGAAATTGTTAGAATCAAAGATGCATATAATATATACATAAAAGCATTTTCAATTATGTAAAAGTCCTTTACCTGAGCTGCTTTTAACTGACTAGAATATTTACTCTGCTGTTGTTGGTTGGGTTGGAATCGGTTTCGTGCTACGAAGCTTGGTGATTGTCCATAAACAGCTTGCACATCGCCAAGTGGACTGCTAATCCTGTTTGCAGCTCCACTTGGAGCGGCCTGGCGTGGAGGCCCGGATGGTTGTTGACGTTGGACTGGTGGTTGCACTGGTGATGGAGCAGGCAATTGGTGGATGGATACGGGTTTTGGCGAAGAATTTAGAATGTAATTTTGTTGTGGTCGAGGGTAGTTCTGGATTGCCTGGGGTGGTGGACCAGACGCATAGTTTGGTTGCGCGTACTTTCATGTAAAATAGTATATAATTTGTTTATTTTAATGATTATGGATTACATTAAATAATGTTTAAAATGCACATGCTTAACAAAATGATCGCATAATAGCAAAGCCTGTTTAAAGTCTGACACTTCTTCAAATTGAATTTATGGGATTCATTTTTGAAAAGCTAAGTTCAAAAATATAATTATTATATCTATAAAACAATGTGAAAAAATACAGTTTGTATGCTAATTGGTATACTGATCAATAATTTAAAGATGTAGAAACCCATCGGAACAAAACACAAGGAAAGGCTATCAAATGAGCTCCTTTAACCTAAAAACACTAAAAACGGGATTTCGGACCAGAAACTAACCTGGGGCGGCGGTTGCCTCTGAGGAATGCCACCACCTCCTGCAATAGCGTAGATAGGTCTGGGGCCTTGCGGTGGTTGTGGCTGCGGCTGAGGATCAGCAGCCACAAAAGAACAAACTAACAGACAGATCGTAGTCACTAATAACATAGTTGCACTTTGTGATTACTTGATCAGAAGTTTATGGTGTTGATATATGTTATGTATGTGTGAGTTTTCAAGAGCGGCTCGCTAATGATCTGCACTCGGACTGTCCTAATGATTGAATGTGTATAGCGTCTCACAACAATATAATAATAATGACTAGCAGTGGTTTCCTCCGCGTTGTACTTTCCTCTTTTTATTCTGGTCGATGTTGGACTTCTCTCTTATGTCGTCAATTTTGTTGTTGTCAGTTCAGAGTTGGAGAGTTGAATAAATGGAAAGAAAAGAATCCGTGTTGGCTTTATAGGGCGTGTTATGGTGTTAGGATTTTGCCTGGCCTAAATCTTCTAACTACGGTACGTATAAGTACACAGATGACTTACGATGGAACTACAAGCTACTCTCCTGTACTTTTTCCATTGACGACTTCTTTACCTTCTTTCTTGCTTGCACCAACAATTACAATTTTTGTTTCGAAAAATTTCACTCTCACCGTAGTACATAACTCCCTCTGGGTTATACATACATGCATGCTACATTTTTCTCCCCTTATTTTTATTTATTGACTCAACCATTTCACACCTCAAATATTTCCTTAAATGTTAACATACGATACATACAGTCTTACTACTATATACCACCACCACACGCTGCATAAACTTACGGATGCACATGGTAGAGATATAAAACTACTTGTCAGTAGTAAAATAAAAAAGTGCAAATAATCGTTCTACCTTACAAATTCCACCGTTGCTAAACACCCCCCTTCAGGATCACGCCTTTTTTGATTTTACTAGCATCCTATATATTATATACCTACACCATCGCAAACTACCTATGCACTTAACCCAATCGTTAAAAAGTACTTTGCTCAGTGTAATGTACACTCGCCCGACACTAATTTTTCCATTTTTCTGTTCCTCTTGATGATTATGGTACATATAGTTTATAGCTGAACATCGTCCTTTCGATTAACGTTCCCTACAAATAAATTTGGACTAACATGCAAACAGATATCCACGTTCGTATTTCTTTTAATTTCAAGCAGTTATAATTGTAAGTATTATATTTATGTTAGTTTGGTGTATGTACATACGTTGAGGGTAAAGTAAGTAACGTACATTTACGTTTGTTCGATACCGTTTCTTGATATTTACGGTCGCGATAGGATGCCATAGCGTTGACGTATCAGGTGGATCCGTAAATAATGGAAAAATCCTTGTTGCCATTTTAATCGACCATGTAATTGACAGCATGAAATTATATTCCATTATATTATACGGAAGAACTTTGCTCAAATCGAGTTCTCCGCGTTGGTTTCTTCGTAGGATTATACATAAATACAAGAAATGACTGATTCAGTAGTTTCAGTAACATTCACTGTCTTCATAGGAAATATATAGACAGTTGATATTATGTTATATTGATCCCAGTATTATGTACACAACATTGTAAAGGCAGTGCAAAAAAGAAATCATATTTGACTTGTTTATTTACCTACGCATATTAAATCGAAGCGGAATCGACTGCTTTACCTTAACCACACAGAACTAAAATGTAATTCACTGGCAAAATTGTCATGCAATAAAATATGCTTGTTATGTATCTGTATTACGTTATTACGTATACGCCAGGTGTATTATGTTATGCATTATGATTATTATGACATTACATACAATAGTATAACATGTTTAATAAGCCCGCGGAGATATTTGTAGGAGGAATTCCATTACTCACTTACTTTTGTATTTCTGCATAGAATCATAATAAATGAAAGTATGTAAAATTGTTTGCATACTGTTCCTGCTTATTCTTCTTCTTCTCTTATTTCTTATGTGAAAATCTTTTAAATAAAGATTAATATTTATTTTCTGCAGAAATCAACAAAGCATGACATATGAAGAGAAGGTATGTCTTCATACGTATATACCTATTTATAATTCTAAACTCTTTTTAGCATAAATCTTCAATGTGATGACAGTCAGTGGATGCGAGCGGATCAGCTCAAGCGTCTCTACGAATACAACAATCAACGTATATTTACACTTCGACGTTTCCCGAGATGTGTATCTCACTTGGTTGGGAAAATTGTGTAAATCTAAAGCTCTGAGTGAGTGATGTTGCTCTTTTCTCAATTCTCTTATCTATACGCTCCATTACTCCAGTTAGATGAGGGTCTCCAGTCAAACGGAACATATACCTTATGTCAACTTTGGTTCAAAGGTATGTTCTTTGCGCCTCAATCACTTAAAAGTTTAACTCGTCAGGAGCAGCTTAAAATTTGGACAGACCACAAGCTAACAGCCCCAAATGTAAAGATGGAGAACGTGCCAAAGAACATGTTCGTCAATGTTAAAACTCCAACAGTACTATTTTATCTTACACGAATTTGCTTGTTTGCTGTTCGATACATGCAGGCGCGTAGCCAGAAATTGTCAAAGGGGGGGGCAAGGGCAAAATATTACGTACATACATATGTATAGTGTTGGCAATCTGAAAATGCCATGGCATTTTGGGCATTTTCAGTTGAGGGCTAAATGAGGTCATAATGGCATTTT